>JAPDSC010091356.1:343143-379962 GCA_026290005.1 Latrodectus geometricus | reverse complement strand
ATATATATATATATATATATATATATATATATATATATATATAATGTGCTCTGCCTATATTTATCAGTTGTCAACAAATAAGGAATTGCTCTACATTTAGGTTAGGATAGTGATGCTGCGAACATTTATAAGCCAATAAAAATATAATATAAAAATGGAATATAAGTCATTAGTCGTTTTGGTTTTAATAAAAGAGTATTTATTTAAGTTCAAATTTTGCTGCGTTAAAAGCTTTGATAAGAAACAAAAAAATAAATGCATTTCCTATTTCACTTGACTAAAAAATAATATATCGTATTCTCAATGATTACTTATCATCTTTTATTAGAACAAAATGTAATATTTTCATATTTTATTAAAAAAATTCCTTTTACTTTAGTGAAATAAAAATTCATAACATTTGTACATAAGAAAAAAGATGAATCCTATATTTTTAGACATGCTTAAGACAAATGCATGAAAACTGCTTAAAATGTTTTAAATTAAAAATGTTTAAGCAAGGAATTTATATGAATTGTATCTAGAAGGAAACAAATATTTGTGATTTTGGTCAAGGAGTTTCTTAAAATCCTGAAGAAAATATTTTGTTATTGATATTTTTTTCATAAGGAAAACTTAAAATTATTTCCTTGAAGTTAAACTGGTTACCACACATATAGCCTGCGTAACACATTTCTTTAAAAATAATGCAATCCCTGTGTATTTTATAATAGTCGATGATAAAAGGGACAATTGTATTATTAGACGAACGTTGTGTGTGTGTGCATAAAAAATTTATTTAATGTAAAAATGTAAAAAATATTAATACTTGCAAATCTCGTTTTTCATATTAATAGTTAGGAAAAATTTTTACTTTGATAAAAAATTTAATTTTTAATAAAAAATTTTATTTTTAATGGGATAAATAAAAATAAAATTTTAATTCTTATTATACATATTTTATAATAAGTAAAAATGTTAGTAAGCATTAAACTTCCAATCAAAAACTTATTTTTCTGTTAAATGACTTCATTGATATTATAATGCTTACAAAATAATATTAGATAAATAAAGAACTGTTTATTTAAACAAATTAAATAAAAATTACATTTTAATAATGTAGAAGTCATAATTTTAAAGTCCATAAAATTAAAATAAAAGTTTTGCCATGTTTTCACAAATATTTTGCAGACAAGTGAAGTACAAAAATATCAGTCAGTCTTGAAATACTATGTCTGATTAAGCAATCACACATGAAATACTCATCAATAGCTTCCATTTACAGTATATTTAGTTAAATAAACACCACAATATTAACTGCTACAAATTAAAATTTCAAACATTAAATTTTACAATTTTTTTTTGTAGGAGTTATTTACGTGATTTTTGCAAGAACTCTAATTCAAGATTTAATACATTATAACAATAATGTATTAAATCTTGAATTAGAGTAATCTAATTAAATAATTTGAATGAATCTCAATAAATACACTCAAATCATTTAAAAATAAAACTATTCTGAAATTTCAAACAGTTGTTGTACTTACTAATAAAATTTGTTATTTCAATTTTTATACTAAACATTTTTATGAAAACATAAAACTTTTAACTAGTAAATTCAAAATGTATCATTATTTTTAAAATTTTTCTGACTTTGAAACAAATTACGACCAAAACTTACATAGAGAAGCTTTTTAATCATAAATCAATCATTCATTTTGAACATATATTAAAGTACTAAATTTAAAAGCATTAAAGAATTTATTATGGTACGATATTATTTGTATACCTTAAAAAAACGTCGTGGCCAAAAAATGGTATTCTTCATATACATAGTAAGATAAAAATAAATTTTAATAAAATTGTATTTTCAAAATAAAAAATTTTACAGAAAGGAAATATTACAAAAAATTGCTCTTTATAAGTGACTGATATAAAATTAACTATAACCTTCATTAAATTATTGATTTTTATTTCAATAATTTTTTTCGCTGCCATTAATTAGCAGAAGTTTAAAGCAATTCTATTGAACTTGTTACTCAGAACAATAAAGCCACTTTAAGGTTTAGTAAAGTAATGATAATCTTAATGTGACATATGGAGTTCGTGAAGTGCATCCAATATGAGCTACCATCTTTAAATATATTACCGAGCTGTCATCACTCCAATTTATCTCAATTCTAGCTTTGAGACATTTTCAATGAGATACTGACATGATTTAATCTTCCTGTTTGGTCTCGTGGAGTAAGATGCGATATGAATCTTGTGCCTGGAAACTTATTTGATATTCCATTTTATAATTGATGGCACATGTTCCATCTACATTATTAGAAGATTTGCATACTCATACATATAAATTTTCGTAGTATTTTCTTTCATTATCTGAATAAAGAGTTTCCTTTTAAATTTAATCATTTGTCATATTCTAATGTGAGGGATTAATCTTAAATAAGCTTAATATTAACTCTTAATTTGTGATGCATTTTATCAGTCAATTATTTAACATTTACCAATAATAATATTATTTACATAATACATACCACACACATTTAAATTTTAAAACTGAAAGCAACACTTTTTTATTGTCTTAGCACGTCTTTCCTCATAATTCAATTTTTGGCTGACTTTGAGGATTTTCTGTGAAATATATATTATTTTAGTTGAAGAATAAAACTGTAAGTAAATGTCATTCATCATTTAATTCATCAAATGATTTAATCAATGAATTGGTTGAAAAACCACATTGTATTAGAAATTCAATTTCGAAATAATGTTAGCGAATGCGAAATTTCATTGGCAGTAAAATTTCACTTTAATGTAATATGTAATGTTTATATGTAATAGAACTATAAGGTTGTTTTTATATTTAAATCGATATCCAGATGTCAACAGGTTACACAATTTAAATTTTCTAAGGATACGCTAAGAAATGTAAGTAACTAGTTTTTCTATTCAATCTATAAAATAGTGGCCATCATATATTGTGACATTTACAATAAAATTAAATATGGAAATTGTTCATCAGATATCTTATTCAATTTTGCGTTTGCACTGTTGCACAGTGAAATTCTGTGGTGATATCCCATACAAGAAGTAAAAGTACTTAGTAAAATATTTGCGACTATTATGAAGGTTATGTTGTAACTTTCTAGGATTGTGATTTCTTGTACTGCAGTATTGCATGTTGCATCATTGGAGATCCTATGACTGTATACAAAATAGGGTATCGTTGTGTTCAGGTCAATTATGCAGATTTTTCATTGGCACGTTATAATTTACAGTCAAAGAAAAGAAATATGCATCTTATATGCAAAAGTTTAATGAATCATGTATTCTGAGTCAAGGAACGGCATCCTTTCCAAACGAAGTGCCTATATGAACATTTTGACACTTTTGTAGCAGCATGGACTGTGAGCTTGACGATCATGAATTTAGCTAACTTTAGAATTAAATCATGAACAGGATCACTTATAATGTCAGATCCACAATGAACCTAAAATCAGGATTGGAGAGACGTCTTATATATATTCTGATAAATCCCGATTTGGTGTATAATATATCGTGATGGTCGCATCCCAGTTCGTAGAATTTAAAGAACCCAAATTATTAAGGTGTAATCTATATTGTCAAACTGACTTCTCAAAAATTATAACAGTATGGTGCACCACTGCATACGCATTTGTGTCCCCTTTTGTTCATTATGACATCACATGGAATGTGGTTCCAACAATTTTATTGTGTTAATGCCTGTAATGCTACCATCCATTCATTTAAATCCAACAAAAAGTTATGTCTAAACAAAACAATGTCCTCCTCTACATTGCATATATTGTAGTGACTTTTCTTGTTACAGGAAAATTTTTACTGCTTCCATGATCAGCCTTTTATACAGAATTTTTACCAAAAAAAGTGTGATCAGTAGTTGTTTAGCTACTGGCTCTTTATCATACTCTAATCACAATAATCTGTGTCACCATGTTAAATATGCATTTAGAGTTGTGCTGGCATATCCTATTCAATACTTGTAGGACTTAATGTCTCATAAATAAATATTGTTATATTATAGAAAAAATTGTTATCAGTACTAATTTCAAATTCAATGATTCCAATTTTTTGAAATTTAGTTACTTGATGCTTCTTGAATAATATATATTTTTCCAAAATAGATAATTTTATTATTTGAATTTCCTTTTGTTGTAGTAACTTTATTTGGCATTTTTGTATGTAGAGAAGATATTATTATATTCATCGAATATTTCCTGTTTTGAGTAATACTCTCAGTTCTTTATTTATTAAGTATATAAATATTAAGTTAGAATATATATATTATATTAGTTATATATATATATATTATATTAGTTATATATATATATATATGTATGTATTATATTAGTTATACATACATATTATAGCATCTTTCCTTAAATATTTGAAACTAAATATAGAAGGCAACAAGAGCCCAATATTTCCATCATTTAAGCGAAAATACTTCTACAATTAATTATTAAAAGCTATTTGAAAGAATTATCGAATATAAAGTATTGTAATTACTAAATTAGTTATATGATTATGCATTTCAACATAAATTTTTGAATCTTTAAACTTATTTAAAGAAATGAATTTTAAGCAAATAGTAAACGTAAATCTGGAAAATATTGCATGAATGTTCAAAAAAAGAAAATAAAGCCTATTAAGAAACTTAAAAATGAATAAAAAATATGTAATTAATACAGCAATTCCATTACTTAATTTGTATCCTTTTAAATTGATAAAGCCATACATTTATTAAAATATCTTAAATTTATTTTGAAACTTTTTCAAAATTTTTACATTAAAAAAAAAAACAAGATACAATTTGAATAAATTTTTCATGGAGACATAAAATTTAAAAAAAAATGTATTTTTCTGGAAATTAAATTGTAAAAATTGCTGTCTCGACATCATTAATCTATGACTTAACGACACATAGAATGACTTAACGACATATACAACAAGAAGGAGAGGCCCTGGTGTGTACCAAAAGGTTATCAGGTTAAGCCGCTTTTTCAAATCCAGGGAACAGACTCCATGGTAGGGCGTCCACCGAGAACCATGACCATTTCTCGTCTGCCAGAGGCCATCTATAGGTCACCTCTAATTGACGCGATCTGGCCTTTCGTTTATGTGAAATAAATCACAACACTACGGTGGGGCTGGTAGGTCTACAATGATTTATGCAGTAGACTATTGCATCACAGTTCAATTTCAAGTGTTGAGCTTATTTATAATAATATTGAATTTAACAGAATACTTAAAATATTAGAAATAACGAAGTAAATAATAATGATCTTACAAGTAGAAGTACAAAATGGGAATTTATAAAACAAGGAGACATAAGAGGACAAATGACAATGAGTTTTTCATTATAAGAAACTACTACTAAAATGTTTGTATGGGTTTCATTACATTGCTCTAATATTCGGAAATGTCTTTCATGGTAAACCAGCTGTTTCAACCAGTTATTTGGGTAATTGTTATTGTTTTGACATCATGAGGAGACTTCTGAGCTCCGTTGTGTCTGTCTCAAAATCAGAAGAATAAGATCATTGATTCGCTTGATCTCTACTAATTTTTAGTCCTTTCTCCATGAGAAATGCCATTAGCTGTGTTTTGTGTAGGAATTTTATGAGCAAAATTTAAGAAATTGAAAGTCTTATTGAATGGACGACGTTTCGAGATGGAAGGCATTTGTGTGAGGACAACTTGTTATATATTGTATTAAAGTGCCATTTTGGCCACAGATGCAAAATGATGTGCTTTGTCAGTTTTATAGAGATATTTAGGATATGCCATGATTTGTAAGGATAAAATTGAGATATTGATTTGAGGATAACAGATACATGAACACTTTTGGAATTATATTCTTCGTTTGGAAACCATGGATAGATTTATCCAACGAAGACTGCCAACCTTGTAATAGAAAATTATTAATTTTTGACTTTAATTTTCCTCTAAACCATTTAATTGGAGTAATTTATAGATCGGGGTTTGAGGCTGCTTGCTTTGCTTTGGGTTTGAGGCTGCTGTTTCATTGGCGGTGTTCCCTACATGAGCTTTGATCCAGCTTAACTGGATATGCTGAATATTATTTTGGTATAGGATGCTTTGTATGATTCTAATTATCAAAGATTCATGCAGCGGGTTATTTATTACACATAGTGATGATAAGCTATCTGTCCAAATGATTACTTTATCTGTATAATTATTGATTTCAAATAAATTATTGCTTCTTTTGTTGCCAGAGCTTCTGTCTGGAAGATTGAATATTCTTTATGCAATTTAATTTAATGTTGGTTTATTAGTTGGAGTTCTATGTAAACTTCAAAAGCAACTCCTGTGTAATCGTCAAATTGAGAATCATCTGTAAAAATGTTTACTCTCGTTGGTGAAAGAAACTGATTGGATGCAGAATTTAGAGTATTATGAATTTTGATCTGGTAACAACGAACAATTGGTTGCACACGGTACTTGCTAAATGGATATTTTTTATGAGAATGTTGTAGAACTGTACGGTCTGTTAGAGTGATATCTTGGTGAAATTGAAGAACTTTTGTTTTGATTGCTATCGCTTCCAGGGAGAATACCTGCAAGCACATTGGCCGCTGCAGTTGAGGTGTTCTTAAAGGAACGAGTTATGGGTAAGGTGAAATGTCTTTGTTGTGAAGATAACTGGGCTTTTTTTTCCTTGATGTTAATGGAAGGGTCCAACCTGATTCATCATAAGAAATGATGTTTTCCATTATTACATTATATATTATTTTTAGGATTTTGCTTTTAAGGTCCCAGTTTTGTCCAATCATTGAGCGCAATTTTTGTGCTATTGGTATTACTTTCGGTTTCAAAGCCCAGTTCTCTGCAATGATTATGGAGTTGCGCAATAATTATGGAGGTCAGTGGAGCAACTGAAATTCCCACATGGTTTTCAATTGGGCCTTAACTCATTAACCAATGATATATCTAAGCAAATTATACATCGTTAAAAACACACACTATGGATATTCCAAAAAATAATAAAGGTTGAAGTAGATTAATAATTTTTGAAAATAATTATATGATTTAAAATTGCTCTAAGGATATGGAAAACACCATGTGTGAAAATTAACTCATTAGAATAAAGGTTTAAGAGGCATTTATTATGTGTTTAACAAACAAGACAGTTACAGTTACAAGGAAACATATTTGGAAGATTTTAAGTATCCACTACATTTAAGAAATAATTAAAATAACATAGAATAATAAAGTAGAGTATCATTAAAAATAATTTAGATAATTTAAATTAGATTAAAAAGACTATTGAATCCAAGGTCATTGTTAAATTATTACATTGGGAAGAGATTAGATTTTACTAGTATGTCGGTAAACATGAAATGTATACATTGCATTAAATATAATAATTCTGGTTCCAACCATCCCATGTACACAATCTGTGCCTCAAAAATTACAGAATAAATGTATGACCGGAAATAAGATGATGTCTGGGCACTTACATTTAAATTAGCCCATGCTGGATGACATTTTTTGTCCGATCAATGAGGTGATAAGGATACCAATAGCACTGATTTCAAATGGGGATGATTATATTTCAAGTTATTTTAATCTGACTAACACTGTCGTGGTATCCAATTGTAGCTTAAAATAATTCATAATAGATTATTATAGTTTTAAGTTGATGACTTGGTTATTAATCCAATAAACTACTCGATATTGAATGCACTTGTTCCAGATGCATGGGGTATCTCTCACTTAACAACAAGGTGATGCTGTCAGAATCTAACTTGTATTTCAACAACGCATGTAATTCTTCTCACATTTAAAAAACCTTGGAAAAAATAAAGCAACGAAAGTCATTCGATAACATGGGATTTTAATTAGGGTGAGTTTTATTTTCAACTTTTTATCTTTAGACTGATGATGAGACAGCCGTATGATGCCAAGCATATATTTAAAGATGCTAATAGAATTGCCTACAAGTCAACAAAATGCCTAAATTGGTAGTGCCTTATCAGGGCATTCATTTGTGCTCAAGTGTTTACTATAAATATTTTTTGGCGTGTTCATAGGATGGAAATTGAAAGGATTTGAATATGGAATGCAGTTGGAACATTAAGTACTAGAAACTATATTATGGATCTTGTTAGAAAAATGAACTTTCCATGACTTGTGTGTGTGTGTGCAATATTATATTGCGCCAAACGTACATAAAATGAAGACTTAACAATTACTATTGATAACACAGTAAAGATTCTATAAATGATTAAATGTAGAACCATGAAAGAAAAATTGTTGATAAACAGCAGCAGAGGAAATAACTCGAGAAATTTTAATTATAACAAGCCTTCGCTTAAACTGGGCTAGAAATCATACTTATTGTAGTCTAGTCATAAAAATACTTGATTCACTAATTATTCCACATTAAAAGAGTTATAATACTATGGATCATAGCTAAATGATAAATTTTGATTCTTTATTAAAACAAAATTATTGGTGTATGAAAAACTTTTTGATCACTGTAATTCTAATACTTAGAAACTATTTACAGTTATTGATGGACTCAATGTTCTGAAAAACGAGCATATATTTCATTTAAAAATATTACATAAGTTTTGTCAATGGTTGTTGCTAAAAATCATTCACTATTAGCTTAATGAAAACTTCAATGTAATTCATAGTAAGCATAATGAATAATTTGAGGAAATACATTACATTAATTGAATTTCTCGGAGCACATATAAGCAAAATAGTATACAAAAAACTGTAACCGAACAGCTTTTATAGTTTATACATATTTTTAGATATCATGTTTATGTCTTTTTCATATAATTTTCAACAAATTATTAAATTAATGCTGTGTCAAGGTTCTACACTTGAGAAAAGAGGCCAGTCAACCTTAAGAAATTTTATACAGCCTTTGGCAGCTTACACAGTGTACATGAAAGATAAAATTCTTCCTCAAGTTTAAATATTTGATAATTTTTCCATGTTATATAAATGAATAAACAAAATATAAAATATGTTGTATTCAATGAAAAATAATTTTCTTTGAGTATAATATATACCTTGATATAAAATATTTAGTGATTGGTTTAACTAAGTCTAAATAATCTGAGATTTTATTAATACTATCATACAAAGTATTTCAATTCTGAAAATTCTGTAAAATTCTATATAGTATAAATTAGTTAGTATTAATTGCAAAATTCTAAATAAATTGTTTTATATAGTGTAAATAGTAATTTAATTTTTAAATTTCACAACAAAAAGAATGTAAAAGAATTCAATTTTACAATTAGAAGGTCTTTTTAATAGCAGCAAGTAATTTACATAATGTAAACGCAAATTATAATTTTGCGAAAAATTGTTTTTTCATAAAATAGTTATTTTTTATAAAGTATATATGTTTCATAAAATAGTTTTCATTTTTCTAAAAAAAATCTGGTAAACCTTATACTAGTCAACCATATATGCGTAATTTAATCAGTTTTTTAAATCGAAATTCATGAATATCAAATTTTCGGTTACAATATTCGAAAATAAGAATTGTTTCTCGTTTATTCTGATCAAAATTCATAAATAATACTTTTTGATTCATCGGAACAATGTAAATGTCTCTGTAAGAAGTTGCATTATACATTCCAAGGAATGTTAATATTTTTCCATTTTCTTGTATGAAATAACCAGAATACAGAAGAAGAAATTCAAATTGTGATTTGAAAGATTCTCTCTCAGATAAGTTCTAAAATAGAAAAATATTTTGCTCCCTTCCTGCCAGGTAATCTTTATGCAAATGTTTATTACATTTTCAAATTTGAAGAAGTTTTATAAACTTGTTTCTATGATTGTGGAACTTATTTCTTAATGAAATCTTGAATATCTTTCTCTCGCGGAAAGTTAAAGTGAGTTAGAAAATTGAAGAAAGAATGTTGATTAGCTTGAGAAAACTTATTACCTTATTGATTTAAAAATCAAAATTATTCCGATAAAATATCGTGTGAAAAGACGTTTCATTAAAGAAGTTAACTATGGTATGTTAGAAAAAAAGTATTAAGCGTTTTATAAATGAAACTAATTACTACGGATTTTCTTCTAATATAAGAAGAGAGAAAATATCCGTGGTATTTACATCCAATCTATTGCAATTTTTTGGTTATATATTTTATTAATAAACTTGTGTTGATTTCATGCTGCATGCACATACGACAAGATCAAGTAAATTTAGTTTTCGGCATTTATTGTTTTGAAATGTTTTTTTTTTCTTTTTTTCTTTTTTTTATAAACATTGAACTTTTTATAACAGCAAATAAATATAGAATGAAGTAGTAATTTCAAGTATTTTGAATTCAAACATTAACATATATCCTAAGTTTTAAATTTGGTTTGTACGTATAAAAATTTTCCTGAGTGGTTTTATTTTAATTTATTAAAAATATTTTCTTGAATATATTTCCAAAAGCTTACTAAATCATAAATTTAAAAAACTTTCTAGTCTCTAATCTTCCAAGTTTTGAACAAATATACAACTTTTCTCTTCCTCTCTCTCCTTTAAATATATATTTAAATATATTAAATCACGGAGACATAAAATGTAAAAATAATATAAGATTGCTTATTTCGACACAGAATACAGAAAAGTTTCTTTCAAATATACATATTGAAATAATGTTGAAAAAAATTTTGAATTTTCAAAATTCGTGAGAAATTAAATTAGATTACTTAGATTTTTAGCAACAAAACACATGAAAATGAAATAGCTTTTTAATTTTACAACAAGCAATAATCAACATTAATAGAGGATTAGAATGCTCTTCATCTATCTGAAATGTTTACAGTGTTTTACCATACTTTTATTAAGTTTATCAATCCATATTAAATCGAGTAATAGTCTGTTTAAAGGTGGTTAACAAGTACAACCTCAAAAGTTTTTAATGAGATTAAGATCGGTTGATATCATCGGCAACATTACTTATTTAATTTACTCACTGGGTCACAGTTCACAGAACAAATTTACTAATATTTGCACATTATTATCTAAAACAAATGTAAGAATAATTGTTGTTTCGCATACGTTGATAAAAGTGTTTGAGACTTAAAAAAGAATTGTTCCTCTATTGCTGTTTTTAAATTTCATTATATATTTCCATTTTAATATAGCCGCATTTCTTAAAATGCTTGAAAATCAAGACAAAAAGGTTTGCAAGTTTCTTATCATGTTGCAGATTAGCATTTGATTACTGGAATACTTATCTTTACACAAATTTGAAAATTTTTATTAGGTAAGAAAATGTTAAATGTAACAAAAAACTGAGATTTGATATAAAAAAGTTAATCTAATGTAAATATTAATTATCTAATAAAATATTAAATATATAATTTACGCAATGCGGTAATGAGAATGATCAACTAACAATTTCTCTACAGTGGAACTGTTAATAAATATTAAACTAATCCAAGTTTACATAAGAAAATCTGCATTCTATTCATGAAAAGAACAAAACCTACTAAATGTTATTAATAAAATTGTTTATTTAAAATAAAAATAAAAATATCACATTAATTAAATACAATTTAAATTTAATTAAAAAAGTTTGCAGTGCATGATCTGACTTTTTGTTTCATTTTCTTTTTAAAAATTCTTTAAATATTAACAAAATGGGCTTGTGTTTTATAAGGCATTCAAATAGTTAACTAATAAGAAAGGAAATTTTTATTTCAGGTGAATGAAGTGGAGAATCCCTAGAAAAAAAAATAAAAATAACAATGAAAAGAGAACTGATTGCTCCCTCCTTGACAAGCAGCAAAGTCAAGAGATCTCGTGATTCATGTTTCATGACATTCAAGTGCCCATTACACAAGTAGTACCGGGCCTAAGAAGAATATTATCTTTATTTCTTTTTCAGCTTTTGTGCTTGTCCACGAGATTTACCTCAGCGCTTATAAGAAATATGAGATTTCTTCGCTGTCTTGGTTATTGCTCTTGTAAGGCCGTAGTCACTACTTTCGACCTACAATTGAGAAAAATAACTCTGCAAATTGCCACTGTACTTTTTGTGCTTATTGCGATGAAATGTTATCCACGATTCCCCATTCATTTCGGTGAGAAGTAAAATAATATCAACTATTGGTATAGGGAGATGACAGCTAGTAGTTGACAAATTTTATTCCAAAACAAACACTAATTTATTGAGGTATTGAAACTGGTTCCGATGGAAATATACTTATTTGAATCCCCAATTTAGGTATTCTGACTCTGCGTTTCGAATCTATTTGATATGTGTTTGGCAGTAACTTATGTTTCAAAAGTGACTTTATTTTCGGTATTTGACAATTCTTTTTCTTTCTTCATTCTTACAATACGAATGTCAAACTTATGTAAAAATATTTTTTTGAAATTTTGACACACATATATCCATGACAAGTATATATATATATATATATTATTATTATTATTATTATTATTATTATCCATGTAATGAGATGTGTGGTATCTTCTTTATCATAATAAAACTTGTAGTAAGAAATGAGATTTCATTTCCTGAAAACCATGAAACATCATGGATGATGAGAAAATATTTCTATATTCAAAAATTCAAATCATGCTAACTTATCTATTTTTCGAGAATTGCATTACTGTAAAAATTAATAATTGTTTTACTTCAAAATTTTAAGGAAACAGAACTTATTTCTAGAAAATAAAATTTTTAACCCGCATAAGATTTCTTATGAGAATAAAAATATAAATTATTTTTATTAGAAATAATTTTAAAACTAATCTTAGTTTTTAATTTAATATTCCTTGAACATATTGTAAAAGAATATCAATCAAATTTAGTTTTTAATACACTTATGAATTTTTACTCCATATTTTAAAATATTAGTTTTAAAATTGTATCTTAATTAAAATAAAAAATACTCTAGATAATAACTGTCTATATTAGTTAAAAAAAAACATTAAAAAACTTTATAGTTTTTAATTCATTCATTTTACAGTGAATTGCTAAGAATGTACAGTACATATTTATTTTCATTTGTATTTGGTACAATTTTTGTAAATTATTAATGATTACTGCTTAAATTTAAGAAATAGATACTGAATTTTCATGCTTAAATTTTAAAGATATTTTTGCTTATAAAATATTACTTTAAATAAGCACAAGTAAATTAATATGGCAAGTAAAATTCAAAATTTCTTTCTCTAAATATTAAAATTAGCATTCATCGTTTATTTGAGTACAGTTTCAATGCTAGTTTATGTTCACCATTCATTTGGTGAAGATGAAATGGGATTTTTAAATATGATAAATTAGCAAAGGTTAATTGATAATTAATGGAAATTATCAGAAAAATTGCGAAAATAGAGATAGTTAAATAATTCGAAGAATTGGTTTTCAAGTATTTCCAAAAATTTCCTTTTGTCATCATTGCAAGTATGGTTTGCCAATTGCTTCAAATATTTAAGTGTGTAAAAAGAATGATAATTGAAAGGTAAATGAATAAATATAAAATAAATATTTTTTAATTCTACTTTGAAATTAAAAAAAAACTACTAAAAATTCTCAAAATGATAAATAAAACAAATATATAAACTCAAGAGATGCATTTATTAAATGATGAATTTAACGCACAATTCCTTAATAAAAATATAATAGTACACGCAAAAAATTATAAATAAGGCTTTGATTATCATATATATTTTCACACACAAATGCTTTTTTCATGTCTTATAAATTTAAGCTGATTTGCGTAAACAAACTCTTCATAATATCTGAAAAACATTCAAATGCAAATGCTGAAAAATTAATAACGCATAGATAAATGGATACAATACCATGCAAATAATATATAATTAAGCAATTGGAAATTTGGATGTTATAAATAGAAAAATTTGATAACCACTGTTATTGAGTATTTCATGAGCTCGATAAATTACGAGCAACTAACTGCTATACAAAATACTGGCAGCAATAAATTGAGATTTTAAATGCTCACAGTTGATCTTCAACTAATTATTTTTCAAGATTCGTTACATTAAAGAATGTTAAATTGTACATACATTGGTAAGGGTATAAGAATATATGAAAAAGTTTTTCAACGTTTTAGATAAGGGAATTCAGGGTTCTTCCTCACTTGAGATTTCTGTGCTCTTACATATAATCAAGAAGCTCATGATGATATCTTAATATAAATTAAAAATTAATTTAAAATCAAACTTTTGTCAACAATTATTTTACAGACTGCAGATGAAAATTTTTGGTTGAAAATATATATTCAAAACACAATAACATTATGATAAGCTCTACCTAAACCTGTAAAAAAATATTAAAACATTAGTGTTAAAAACTATAATTAAAGTTTGCTAATTTTTAAGATTAAAATAAATTGAAGTGACAAAGTCATGTAGTTTTATTTAGTTAAATTTTCGAGAAACATGAAGAAAGTAGTTAGTAGAAAAATTTATTCTTTGGAGCATAAGTGGCTAAATTTTTTTTTCAGAATTCAAAGAAATTATCAGTATTTGTAATTAGATTTTTATAAGGGAGTATAAGAATTATATAGAATGTTTATACTCTATTTCTTTAGGATTATTGAATAATTAAATGAGAAATAATGTTGATAAACCAAATATTATGAAAGAAAATTAATACCGTAATTTAAAGAGTGCTCAAAAATGACTGACTTATTTGAAAAATGAACTAAAAGAAAAAAATAATTAAAGAAATTTATCATTTAGAGTATTCCCCTCTAACAAACAATTGTTTCATTAAATTGATTTTCTCCATTTATTGCGAATTTCATTAGCAGCTTTTGCTGGATAAAAAAAATTAATAAGAATAGAATTAACATACATTAATTTCGTTTAAAACATAAAACATTTGCTTTCATAACAGCCACATTTGCAGCAAAAGTACGGCGCAATTTTAAAGTAATAATATCTGATCTGCAGCACCCCACTGTACAATACAATTTATAATGAACTTTCAAATTCGATGCAACAAAATCCTTTAATTTTGCATTTATATTCAAACAAACTGAACATCTTTTTTTAAACCATATTTGAAAAGCGTTAATAATTTCCGCAATTAAATGCAGAGAAATAAAATTTCCAATGTAGAATTTTTATAATTTAATTCAAAACACAGTTTAATTCCAAAACAATTTACTACAGAACATTTTTATAAGAAATACATTTAACTTTAGTTTTAAAGTTGCTTTTTAATGATAATTCATTCAAATGCTTAATTTATTATTTAACTCTGAGTAAACAAACATTCTTATAATTTAATTAAAAACATGGTTATATTAATATTCGTGTGTGTACGTAAACAATAGTTTTGGTATAAATAAGTAAAAATATATCCAAAATTATCCGTTTAACTAGAATAGAAATTTACTTTTGTTATTTATAAATTTTGAAAACAATTTTTATTATTAAATGTATTTATTACATTAGAAAAAAAATGATGACTAAATTGTAAGAAACTTTATAAAAAAGAAAAGAAATAAATCACTCTTATCTGAACTTAAAATTATAAAAAAATAATAATAATAAAATAAAAAAAACAGTTGTAGATTACTTTAAAACTCTGATATTGAACAGTGCTTGAATATAATACACACACGCATATAGTTTTCAGTATCATGCTAAGTTTTCTAAAACTCGATTTATATTTCAAAGCCTCGGCTTAAACTGGAAATCTAAAAATATGTCATGAGCAGTTTTGTCTCATTTTTCACTCCATTCTATGCTAAAGTAGAAACTACACATGTCAGAATATTTTAAAGGCTTTCTTCCAGTATATTGAAGTGCAAATAAAAAAGGAAAAATATACCAAAGAATAAAAAGAACTTTTTGGAATTTAAATTCTGTTTTTCGAATTGACTCAATTTGCTTTGAAGAGAAAACTCGCCGCATTGGTTAGAGTGGCAAGCTGAAGAATGAAACTGGCATTCATGGAAAAAATATATGAAAAGAGCATTATCAGTTCTTGAGAGCCTATTTTCTTACTGAAAGACGAGCTCTATTATTATACTTGAAATTCATTTCTTAAGAAATATGAGCATTTGACATACGTTGGCTGGCAATTCATTTTCAGTCATACTTGCCGACTTGCAAAAAAATAATAAAAATAACAACAGAAAGTTGTTTCCGAGTCATTTGTTTTGATAATTATCTATCATAAATAAAGCTTTTGCAATATTTCAACATACTAAGTTTTATATCCAGAAAATATTATAAAATTAATTTTCCTTTTTAATAATGTTATGAATATTATAAATGTATTAAAAGTATCAAAATTATACGTTAAAATTATTAACTGTAATGGAAATACGCATTCTTAGAATCAAAACTTACTGTCACTTAATACCAAGTTACTTTAAACTGTCTTACAGCTTGTTGTATCAAATTCGACTTACGTTTATGTGAGTTTAAGTAAAGTAGTAATTTTAGTCCATGAAATAAAATGGAAAACTGTCAGCAAAAATGAAACTAGGCAGCTTGTATTAATTTAAAGTTACACACACACACACATAGATATTTGTGAAAATGAATCAATATTTGAAATAATTCTTGCATATTAATATGAAATAATTCTTACAGATTAATATGAAATAATTCTTGCAGATTAATATGAAATATTTCTTGCAAAATTTCATTGCAATAAAGCTGAATAATGTTCATTAAAATATAACTTTATATTCTCTAGTAAAATGAAGCTTTAAATAATTTCGAAGATATTCTTTATAAATATTAATTAAACAGAAATGTTTAAAATTAAAAAGTGAAAAATAATTACAGTCAGCTATAAAATAATTAAGGAATATAATGCGTTCATTTTTAACCTAAGTTTTAAATTATGAACTAATTATTTTTGAAATAATATCTTTGTGTCCAATACATAAGAAAAAAATGCAAAATGATTTGTAAAAAGCAAATGAAGCATTAATAACATCAAATCTAAATTTTATTGAATGTAAATTATATATTTTAAGTTAAATTATTTAAGCATAAGGAATTTAACTTGAATGATATGAAAAAAGTAATTAAAAGGGAAAATACCCTGAAAAAAGATTGATTAAATATTTCAAATTTAGAACACTACAGCAAAAACATGAAATGGTTTTGCTTCAAGAGAGACAGAGAAAGTTATTTAATTTTTTTTATAAATCTAGTAATTATATTAAAATATATTTTACAATAAATTAATATAAAATTAAAATATAATAGTACAATAGTTTTTACAATACTGCATTTATTTTAAAAAAGATTTTTCTGTATTTAAAATTTATTAAACTAAAAAATTTTAATTAATTTGTATAGATTTTTTAAAAGCTTTTAAAATATTCGTCATATAAAATACATTTTTCATTTCCTGCAGAATAATATAAAGAAAAAATTATACCCGTAGTTTTTTTATTTAGACATAATATTGAAAATGTTCAAAATAAATACTATGCATATCATTATTATAATAATAAGTACTAACGTCTAAAATTAAAAAAAAAATATTTGTATAAATTTTGATAAATGTGTATATTACACTCTACGTGGATATACACATTTATCTCGTGGATAAAAATAAATTTACATCATACTGTATGTACATTTTAAGGATGATTATTTTGATTATGATGAAGATTTTGATGAAAGATGTTCATGTATTACCTCATACACGAACATCTTCATTTCTGATCATCAAGAAATACTAATTTTATCTTATTCAAAACTGAATAATTAATACAATGAAATATTTTTTGAAAAAAACGAAAAGCTGCTGTCCCAACTTCCACTTAAATTAAAGAAAAAAAGACATGAGTTCTTTTTTTATTTAATTGATGTTATGAGATTTATTTTTCTTATTTAAAATCATGAGTTATATTATAATAATTAAATTATGTAGATGGCAAAATTCTTAGCATCGTCTAGTTTACAAATTAATAAATAATTAATAAATATAAAGTACAGTAGAATGATTTGAAATTGTAATTAATAAACTATGTTGATAAAGTTTTTATAATTAAGTGATTTTTTCAATAATTTATGAAAAATGATTAATAATTAAGAAGAACAGTAGAAAGTAAGCAAGTTTTTCTATTTTTAAGATCACATTGATTTTTCCTGAAATAGATTTTACTAGGTAATAACAAATAGAAAATGCATATTCTTAAAATAAATTTTTCTACCAAATATTGGTTTTTGAAATTTTTACATTACAATAATATTTTCCATTAATACATAAACTTAATTAAATAACTTATTTTAGAAACACGTAAATCACCCTTAAGTCATATTTTAAAACATATGTGTTTATCCTGTTTGCGCATACTTCGAACATAATATATGATGCATTTTTTTATCCACGTTTTACTCAAACAAAGTAACTGGATATAAATATCCTCTAAAATCCTCTTCCTAGTCCCAATTTGTAATATAAATTAGTTTATTTAATTAAGATGTTGTCAAGCGTGTATACTTCTTAATAACTTAGAATGAAATATCTTAACACATTCTTCGCCCCATTCATCACTCTCCCATCGGCTGGCCACTGTCCAACCACATGGCATTCTAAAAGACGAGTAGCCTTAATTGGGAGGCTGAAGGATACTCACCGTGCGAAGCTAATTGTAACTCGCTATCCTTTGACCGGTCACCACGAATGGAATAAGTCAGAAAGATTTATTTCTTCTCGAGACTTTAGATACTTCAATGAAGCGGTAAAGAGGTCGTGTAAAGGATGTTAGTCATGTTAAGAGTTTCTCTGGAGTCTCAACTCCTTAAAAGAGATTGTCTTTTTCCTTAGTCCAGTGTTAAGCATCAAAAGAAAAAGAAAAAAAGCAACGCTTCTCAAACACAGAAAAGCTGTTTTCTTCTAATGGTAGCATTAAATAAAATAATCTCTTCAATATAAGATTGAGTAAAACAGAAATTTGGTAAAACTGATTATTCTAAATTGGGAATGAATAGAAGCCTGTTTAGTTTTGAATATACTTCAAATACCAATATCTTTTTTTCCAATAGTATACTCAAAATGTGTTTTTTCGAGACAGGGCTAAAATTCTGCTTACGCATTATGATTTGAGCATTTAAATCACACCATAGCATTCCAATGTTTGAATGCGACAAAATCTTGTTATGTATGAAACAATAGGCAATTATTTTAATCACAAATTATATTCAAGAAAGATAAATTAATTTACCATATAATTAACTGTTACATCTCTATGGAAGAAATTCAGATTTAAAGTAATAAATTAAATATTATTATCAACATAATGACTTTGACTTCAGTAGGACTGATAATATTATATTTAAATAATATTAGACCAGAATTTTTAGTCAAAAAAAATTTTTTTTCTAAAAAAATTCAAAATTAAGTTCAAATAAGAGATGTTTGTTTTGCCACTCATACCTCAAAAGTAGAAGCAGTAACTGTTGTACAGGATTCAGTAAAGTTCTATCCAATAACTATAAAAGTATTAAAATTTTAAAATGTTTCAAAACTGCAGTTACTAAAATTTTGAAATGAAACTATTGAAAATTGTGTGATAATCCATTAAATTATTTAAATGTTAAACTCATCTTTTATTCATAAAGACCATGTTTTTGCTAAAAACATCCCCATCCATAATTCTCACGGAATGTGAAATTGTCATGTCAGAAAAAATATTGGTGTGGAGTATCATTTCTTTGATTCTTGATCACACTTTAGAGTGACTACAGAGAAACTAACAACTCTGCGAAACAAGACTATATTAAAAAGTTTTTATAAATTTCTTAATGGACTTTCTTAATACACACACTCGCAGTGACACTCTCTTAGAAAGTGTAAAATATATAAATGTGGCACTATTCCACATTTATATTCCAAAAATTCTATTTCTGTCAAAATGTAAAACGAAATAAATTTAGTTCTGTATAATTTAATATGAAATTACAAAAATTGAAATATTGAAAACTCCATTGAATTAGAGTCGGAAAGTATGTTTAGCAAATAATGTATATCATTTTTGGTCTTATCTACATATATCTGAATATCTTTTCTGATTAAAACCTAATGATTATAGAAAACAATTTAATTTCTTTATTTTACATTTAAGAGTTTTATGAACATAATTCAATGAAAATTTTTAACATGCTTAAATTTATTTCAGAAATTACAGAAAATCTTTATATCTGCTAATTATGTGAAATACTTGGTATGTTTGGCGTATAATAAATTAGCAAATATCCTTGTATTATTAAATAATTTTTTATTTATTATAATATGAATAAATCTGTCACAAAAGTATTTTCTGTTAATTAAATAAATAACTGCGAGTTTCACAAAATATAATAATTCAAGAGTTATAGACGTGATCTGATATTTTTTTTATAACATTTCAATTTTTTCAATATTCCATATAATATATACTTACTTGGTTTCCAGAAATTAATTTAATGTAGGATATTTAGTATTCATTCACAAAAATAAAATGTTTGATTTAATTTTATAATTTATTGAATTCATATTTCTCAAACGTAAAATGTCTTATAGAATAATGCTTCATAATTAAATTGATATTTAAAAATTAAAAGACATGAATTTTATTATTCAATATAAAAAATAAGATTTGATTCACATTAAATTTATAACAAGCATCATTGAATGTAATACTCTTCGAATAAAATGCCATATGGCACTTAAAATCATATTTTTAAAAATGTCCGTTAGATTTTAAATTTCCATTGATAATCAAATTTCAGAACAGTTTTAAGTTTAATCAAACGCACAGAGTATGGAAAAAGTAAGTGAGGAATAAATGAATGAAAAATCTATATAATTTGAATTTCAAATTAGTATTAAAGAGATAAAGTTAATATATATATATATATATATATATATATATATATATATATATATATATTATTTCATTGTAAATTATTCAACTTTCAAAATGACAAAAATAACAATTAAATATTAAAGTTTGTATTTTTGAATACTTCAAATTATCTATGAAGGGAAATTTTTGTTCAAATTATCTCCACAAAATTAAGAATAGCTAATGCATTTCAAAACTACAAAATATGCTACTTTGTCAGAAAAAATTTCACAAGAAATATTTTAAATGTTAAAATAACTAAACTAACAATGGTAAAATAGTAAAATTTTGCAGTTATAATCTTTGTCTTGTAGAATATTCTTTCTCATATAATTTTCCTGAAAGTTTTTAAAATGTTTTGGATTCTAACTTGACTTTGATGAAAACATTACCTGGAAAAGAGAAAATATTCCCTTATTTTTGCATCATTAAATCTAAAAATATTACACCGACTTTGATATCAATTCTAAATAATAGATATAATCAAAAGAACTGGTAAATGTTCATATTTAAAAACATTGTCCATACTGAAGATATAAATATAAAATGAGTATAACATACAGCAGGTGGTTGACAATGTCATTATAATTTTTTTAGTTTGTTTGATTTAGAAAGTTCATGTGAAACTGCCTAGTATACATAATGCAGAAATATTGTTTTCTAAAACAAAATACTACACAAATTTTGGGTTTTGAAACCACCTTTTATTATTGAATCATTTAATTTTTACATGCAAACATTTACCAAATGCTTTTTGTATAAAATAATACAAATAACTCTCAATGTATCTTCATCATAAAAATGTACCCAGCGCGCTCATTTTTTTAACTAAGAAAAATGACACAATTTTAAAATATCGATTATCGGAGGAGTAAATTTTAATGACTATGTATTAGTAAAATATTTTTCAAGGGGTTATGCTTCAATACATTTGTAATTATAATGTAAGTTTTTATTAATTAGTACAATTTTTTTTTACAAAAATAACTCATCATAGGATATTGCTGAATTTCTGTTTCAATGAAGTATATTGCAATTTTTATTAAAATATCTGAACATGTTCTAAAATTGATTCTTGAAAATTGCTGTGCTATACAAGATCCTACATTGTTATTCTCATCTCATTTTTCTAAAACATTCTTGATTTTTCGGTAATAATTAAACAAAACTAGTTCAAAATAGAAAAATTGAAATAAATTTAACATTTTACATGAGCCAAAATTCAGACGCTTTTATTTACAGAAGGTATTTTCTAAGCAATATTATCAAGAAAAACATGTATTATGGCATACTTTATGTGATTCTATTGTAGTTCCTTACGATAATCCAGTTAAAATTATATATATTTATATTTCATGCATGATATATCGTTTTTCTGCTTCCTTTGTACTGTCTATTATCTACTGCTTACTTGATATTATCTACCGCGTACGAAATAATTTTTTTCATCATTATCTCCTTACACTATAAGATATATCACTGAAAGTAATAAACTGTTTCTGTAGAAGCACAGTAAATATTTTAAAATTTATTTAAGAGACATAAACAGCGTAACGAATTTATAAAAACTATAACCTTAACTTCTCAATGACTATTGAAACAATCATTTTAAATTTAATACATCACAAACTTCCTCTAGATTAAAAGATATTAATCACAATACGAGGATAAAATAAAGGAATGAAAATTTATATTTTCTTAAAATATTCTTGGAGATAAAAGTTCTGCAAACTGTATTTGAGTTCAACTGGAAATTTTTGAACGAAGAATTTCAAGTCATCCTCTCTTTCTCTCTTAGAGTATTATAAATCTTATCAATGTCCTAAGGGCAAAGACTTAGTTCAGAAAGAAAGTCAGAATAATAAATCACAATCAGCTGTCTCGAAGAGTTACCAAATAAAAAAGAATGCCACAAGAGACTAGCATTTCTCTATATAAAGAAGAAAGTTGCTAGAATATGAATTCAAAATTTTCGTCTAACAAAATCTTTTTGAAGTTCTCGTTTACTTGTGCTAGTGGTTAACACAAGAAAATTTATTTTGTAACTTTCTAGGTTTGAAAAAAAAATTATTGTCTTAGTCTTTCATATGTTCGAAATAAAACACGATATAATATAAAGTAAAACATGTTTATGATTTCTTTCAAGATCTTATGCATGTGACTTCCTTTCACATCACATATTTTGTAAATATATCATGAATAAATTGTCTCTTTTGAATTGTTTTTCTTACGAATTTTTTACCTTGTCAACTTTTTTCAATAAAATGTTGACATGTAAAATAAATTTTTTGAGGTCACGTGACTTGACTGAAAAGAAATGTAAAAACATATAAAGTTCAAACTCCAATATCACTTCATATATTACTTTCCTGGTCATTTTTCTTATTTGCGTCAAGACTGGTATAATTTTATAAATTTTCAAATTCTTCTCACTATAATTTTTAGATAAATCAATCATTTTATATTAACCCGAAAAAGACTTAAACTGCAGTTTAATAAAAATCTAGAAATTTTCGCTTATTACTTTCACATTGCTTTTTTAGAAAGAAGTCTGATATTTATTTTATCTTCAAAACAAATATTTTTAGTCAAATTAAAAAAATTGAGATAGTTTATTTCACTTTAAAATTTAATATCGAAGTCTTAGTAAGCACTTACAATTGCTAGGATATTTGAATTTATAACTTACTAACTTTTGTTTTAATAGTTTGTACTGGATAGAAATAATGTAATGCAGTCATTTGAATACTAACTTATTCCCAAATTCAAAAATATATTAAAGATTTCTTTTTATTACGGTAATTTAAAGTTTCGATAAATAACAGACAGACTGCTCAAAATAGTAATGCATGAAACCCTCTGTTACATATGAATTCTTTTCCTTTTCATATCCTTATTAATGAGTAATATAAAATTAAGTAAAAGATATCATTAGGCATAAAAGTATTTTCTTAAGATACATTGACACATAAAATATATTTTTTAAATATTTATTTAAAAGAAACTTTGTAAATTAAATAAAATATAATAAAAATATGTGGGGATAATTAATACTTTGAGCAAAAAACATTATTAAACTATAAACAAAGTCAATTCCATTTGTTTCAATAGAAAAAAAATAAGAAAAATAATTTGAAAACATTAAAATTTTTCATTGAATAATAATGTGTTAATATTTTGTAATAAATAATAAGTATTATTGAAAGCGTAAGAAAAGTAAAATAGTAAACATTTATTACTTCAACAAAATGTTTCAAATAGAAGTATCAAATATAAATTTAAATAAAAAAATCAATAGTATGAAAAAATTATTGAAATTCATTTAAAATATATATTTCACTTACAAACACAGGAAACCATAATTTAATTCAACACCTATGTTCTAATAATGACATTCGGAATAAATATACCTATCTTGAAACAAAGTAGTTCTTATCAACGGCACTAATGCGAAATGTATTCTGACACTTTCAATGGATGACTGGAAAGCTTGGAAATACTGATATAAAATCTGGTATTTTTTTCGAAAAAGAGATTCATTAGCTTCAGATGAAATTGCAATTTATATTTATGATTTTGATGGATTAAGTGAAAAAGAAAAGTATCCTGCAACTTTTTTAATATATATCATTATAGTAGAAGAGAAAAAGATTAAGAACGAAACACAAAAATTCATTTTGAAATTGGCAAGGCTGTGGGTTATTTATTTTATCTTTTAATACAGAACGTATCAGTAAAGCAATTTGGCTCTCTGCGCATTAACCTTTCCGATTCTAAATCCGAAAATTGCTTTGATGTCCGATTGAAAATCTCACGGGAAACTGAAACATATTGAATTTATAGCACAGAAAAATTAGCCAATGCTTCCAGCGTCCGAGTTCATTCACTCAGGTCACGCAAAAATGATATTAAGAAGAAATTTGATAGTTGTATAAAGAATTCATTCACATAGGAAATTTTAAGTGTTTATTTTTTGGAATAAAAGTAAACTTAAAACACTTGAATGACTTGACAATAAATGATAACTCGATTATTTTTACAAACAAATGGTTAGAGTTCTTTATTCAAAAGAAGAATGAAAGGAAATATAATTTATTAACTTTGGAATTATTAAAAATAATGATTAGTTACTTCTATTCCACTAACATATTTTTGAAAAAATATTTATATAAAATTTTCAAAAAATGTCATTAACTTTAAAATATTATTTAATTTATGTTAATTTCAAATTAATTAATAGTTTAGGTTACGTGTATTGATTAAAATCTGAATTAGCAAATATTATCTGAATTTCAATTGTTTTGCATATATCTCTGTAGTAAACATAGTTATTTTGGATGATAATCTAACTTATCTTTTAATTGGATGAAAATTTTCTACTATACATTGGTCAAAGATAAGTGTTTTTAAAATGCAGCAATATTAAGTGAGAAAATCCAAGAAGAGAAGTCTTATACTAAAACCAGTACAAGAACATTGCAAGCTTTACTTTGTATATTAAGTTATTTCAGCTTTAGTAAATTATAAGGTCATATAATATCAAAATTATTTTCTTTTCAGTATATTGAAGTTTTAAAATAATGAAAATGATGATATATGGCAGAAAAGTTGTTGGATCGATTATCAATACAGTCAAAGACAATCATGTTGATAGAGTATGAGAAAACAAACTAACCAATTCCTATTATATTCTTAGTGATGGAAAATAAGATTATAAAATTCCAATTTTAATTGAAATTTCATACTTAGACACTAGTACTTATATCAACCAATATAAATACTTAGAATTGCAAATCAAATTTTTATCATTAACCAAATGCGGATATCTTGGAAGAAATAAAAACATAAAATCACAAATGTCACTTTCCAGACTTAATAAATTATCAAATTTATCTCTTTCAATATCATATAATGAGATCCCATTGGTACACATTTAAATTAAGAAATAATTTTTAGCAACACATGCGTTAATAAATTAAAAACTACCATATTATTTAATATGCACTATTATTGTGTAAGAAATTAATTTGTTAGCAACAAACAAAAATAGAAATTAAATTTCTTCTTATATTATGTCAAAAACATGTTTAATGCATGCATATATATTTCTGCAGTGATTTTAAAAACTATAGAATGTCTTATTAATAACTATCATATATATATAATTTTATATAATATATATATATATTATACTAAATAATATATATATATATATATATATATATATATTGTTTAGTGTATATATATACACTGAAATTAAAATTAACACTTTAAAATTATTATTTTTTTCAATTTTAATACATTTAATTGTAGCATTGAACATTTTTGAAATTCTGGTTATAATGTCATTCCCTCTTTTGTTTTCAGTCAAAAAGGAAAATTCAAGACTTCCGACGATTGTATTCCTACATGGGGATTCGTACGAATGGAGTTCAGGAAATCCTTACGATGGAACTGTTCTCGCTGGATTTGGAGAAGTTATTGTCATTACCCTTAACTACAGACTTGGGATTTTGGGTAAGTGTGATAAACCCCAAAAGCGATAAATTTTGAAATTGAATCAGCTAAATCTGTCCTGTTTACGGATCAGTTGCACTTCGCATATTTTTAAGAATTTCTTGTCCATAAAAATGTATCGCAATAAAACTTGATAAAATAATATTAATTTCTTCCAAGGGAAATAGGGATTATTTCGTTTAAATGCAGATTAAGTGAATAAAAATATTAATTAGTTTACAAAATATTTTTATGTTTTTTTTTCCATTTGCGTACATAAATAATTTTAAATAAAATTGTTTCTAATTAATCCGTATACAATATTGCAATACAAAATTAATTATCATTGTTATTGTTTTGTCATTTAATTCCATGTATGTATCATTATATTTTTAAAAACGCTAATTTGAAATTTAGATTCTAAGCATTTTCCCCAAATTAAAATAAATTTAAATGTGCTTCTTGCATATTACATTGTTCGTAACCCTAAATGCAACACCATGAAAGAAGCTTGCAAATAGCAGGAAATTAAGAACATACATTAGTGGAGGTGAGATATGAAAATGATTACAATTTCAACACAGACGCACATTAGGCGTGCCTGTAGCGCTACTATAAAGCGGTATTTAAGGCTTGGATATTTCGAGGATTACATGTTCGACAATAGAGTTTTTGTGGTTTTCACAAAAAAGAAAATGATCAATTATGCCACGTAGAAAACAGTGATCATTTTTTGATCAAGTATCTGAATTTGACAGAGGAAGGATAGTGACCTACCGAGATTGTGGATTATCTTTCAAGGAAATCGGTAGTCGTATTGGACGAAACCAAACAAATATAATGCGTGCATGTAATCGAAGGACGCAGAAGAGAACGACTGGTCGACGAGTTCTATCGTATCTCTTTCAGTGCCTCACTTCACGTGATGACAGACAAATTGTGCGCATTGCAGTGTCGGATAGCTCAGCTACATTACGAACTATAGCACAGCATATTCAATCTGTTACGCATCATCTAGAGTCTGCGCGTAACATTCGACGCCATTCACAGCAGAGTGGTTTGTCCTCAAGAAATGTATTACTTTTTCTACCCTCGGCGGATAGCCACAGACATTTCCGTCGGCATTGGTGCAATGAAAGAAAGATGTGAACGGCAGAATGGAATGAAATTGTCTTTACTGACAAGTCACGCTTCTGTCTACAACGCCACGAGGGTCGCATTCTAGCCTGGAGATACCGTGGAGAAAGGATGCTGAACAGCTGCGTTATGCATCGTCACACATGTCCTGTACCGGGTATTATGGTATAAAGTGGTATTAGATATCACTCCTCTGGTACGCATTGCCGGTACTTTAAACAGCCAGCACAACATCTTCGAGGTATTGTCCTTCCTTTCTTTCAGGGCTTACCCAAATCCATATTTCATCAGGATGATGCGCAATCACACGTAGCACGCATTGTCCAAGGATTCATTGTCCATTGCCAAATTGAATTGCTTTTCTGGCCGGCTTGCTCTCCGATCTTTCATCGATAGAAAACATGTGGTCCATGATTGTTCAGCAATTAACCCAGATTGCATCCCCAGCTAAAACATCAGATCAACTTTCGCAATATGTATAAGCTGCTTGGTCTGCTGTACCTCAAGAACTCATACAAAGTCTCTTTGAATGAATGCGGAGACGTGTGGCAGCGGTGATTTACAAGAACGGCGGCTACTCTGGCTACTGATTTTAGCAGGAACTACACTTCACAGATATCTATAAATTTAATCAATTGATACTTCGTCAACATGTTATCTGCAAAATGAATTTTGTTGAGATATCTCTTGTCTTTACTTGGTGTTGCAATTTGGGTGGACCCCTAGCAGGTAATTTATTTCTGAAAGTATTTGTATTAACAAAGACTGCTTTCCACACAATTATTCTTATATATATATATATATATATATATATATATATATATATATATATATTAATTTCCTCAGTTTTCTTATAAGAATCCTTTAAAACATAACAAGTGTAGGGAACTTCAATTACTATATGATTTCAAATGTAATATTTCTGCGTTTGAAAGAATTTTTAGATAAAAAATGTTTTGGAACAGAATAAAATTCTCCATACTGTAGGGAAATATGTTTTCTGTGATAAATTGAAGAACTCACTTCCAAAATCCAGGAATATCTGTATGCGAATATAAATTTGAATTTTTTTGTTTTCTGAAAACCATGTAAAGTAAGAATTTATGGGATTGTTTTGTTAGATGTATGCCTTTAATATTAAAACGTATAAAGTTTTATAAAAAATTTAAAATTTTATATATATATATATATATTTTCATTATAAAAGCAATTCTGGTAAATTGTCCAGAATTGCTTTTATAAGTTTGTTTTGTCAATGTTTAAATATATGTTTTGTTTTTTCTACTTTGCCCGTAGAAAACAATTTTAGAATTTTTCTACTAAGTAACAGATGGTTCGCAGTAAATATTTCAAATTTTGGGAGCACTTTATTTAAAAATTTAACTTGTTGAAAAGCAAATAAGAGATTACGTTTCTTTCTATGAAAAATCACTGGAAAATACATTTCTTTAGAAAGGCACTGAATTTATGTGAATCTTATGAAAATTCAATTCTGAATTTTCCAACGACTATTTAGAAAATTCAACTATTTCAGTTTTATTAATTTGAGAAAAATCTGTAATATGAATAATTATGTTTTATTTAGGAATACAAACTTAATATAGAATATTACTCTACTAATAAAAAATATTATTTGTGTCAATTTTAGGGCAATAATTGAATAGAAAAAAATATTGCCTAAGTATAAACCTTGTTCTTAGAATATTATAATGTAACATAATATTAGATACTGATAAAATATTAAATTAAAATTTATAAAATGATAAATCTATTTTCATTCTAATTACGAAAAAGTAAGAATTTGACAAAACTGGAAAGAAATCAGAATTTCTTATTGTGTAATATGATTTATAACATAAGCTTCAAAATTAAAGAAGAACAAGAAAAGTCAGTTACAAGGAAAATTTTGAAGTAATATTTTTCTTAATGTATGTTATTAAAAAGAATCTCTTGCATGGAGATAATATTCCCATATTTTGTTAGTACTGCATTCATAAGAATATCGATAATAAACAAACTTTAAAGAATCAACCAATGCTTTATGATGACGAATGCTATTGTTATGATGATAGAACAAGAAACTTCATATATGTAATAAAATTAAGCTACAAAGTTATTAAAATATTTACTTTAAGATCAGTAGAAAGCAAAGCAAAGAAAAAATTTTGGGAAATTAGTTTCAGGAGTATAATTGATGTATAAAATATACATTTATATAAATTCTATAGCACATTTTATGGTGAGATAGATAAATTTTCAAATGCAAAATTTTTCATTATATTTGTGAAACTGTATTCATATTATCACATTATTGTTTTACTTCTCTTCTTGAAGCTGCTTTGGAGCTCATCATAAAGATATCTCGTGTTTTAATTTAAAGTATGTGGAAAAGTCTACTGACATGAGAAAAAAATATTCTGGTCAAAAACATTTACAATTACAGAAAAATAAAACCGTAGAAGTATTTGAGGGATGTAACATGGTGATTTCACATATGTCCCAAGGGAATTTAGGAAATATGAAGAGGAATAAAATTCTTTGATAGGAAAGTGCCAAAAAAACTCAGGAAACTTTAGTAACCTTAACAAGAAACATCTTGAAACCACAGAAGACCCTCAGGCAAAAATCTTTAGATCGATTCTATTCTTTAGTGAAAGGAAACAAAAAAGCAATACATTTTTCTAGCATAAACAGAATTTTTGTCTCGGAATACTGAAAGAAAACTTAAAAGAATGACCAAAATAAAATGTAATATCAATAATAAACATACAAGGCTGTCAGAAAAGTGTTTTTATAAAAAAGATTGGTGATGGCATTTCACAACATCTCATCGAGCTTTCATTTGAGGTCTCACACAACTTACTTTACAATTTGCTAACTTTTTTTGCTTAGGAATTGCCTACATTTCATATGCTTAGAAATAGTCTCAGTGTATGAGACATATAGAGCAGATTGATTTATCGTTCTTTGTAGGTATCGTTGAATTTAATAATTTAGTAAATACATAAAACTTCAAATATAGTTTATATATGTAGTGTATTTTATTATAATATGGTATACATATAGATTTATTAAATCCAAAAGGTGTTACCGGCTAAGACATTAATTTGAATCTTATATTAAAAATCTTTACAAAAAGATGATAGTAAAATTGCAAATACTATCATATTAATAATACTACATATAAATAATATTATTATTATATTACAATTTTAATTTTAAATCTATGGATTATCCTCCAAACAAATTTATATGTGAAATTATAATTAAAAATCCTTTTCTTTTCATTTAATTTCTAAATTCTCTTTCTTAAATATATGGATTTCACATAAAGTATTTAAAATAATTAAATTTTAAATATTACATATTACTTTATAGAAATTCATGATTATTTTGCAATTTACAGATAGCATATTAACATAAATCAGTATGGTATATATAAGTGGTAAACTAATTGAAATTGTGCTTCAGAGGTAAATGGTTGTAACTGACTGAGAGTCATATTTATGACACAAGGTTGTGTTGAAAGTTATATAGATGTGATTTCTTACACGAGTCGGTAAACAGAAACAGGTAATAACTTCAGTTGGCAAACGTCGGAAAACTATTTCATGTTATTAACTGCAAGAGTGATGAGCGGCATAAAAAGAAAATCTAAAACCACCGCATGTTGTCCTTGTAAACGTTGAAATGTATATTTAAATAAATTCCAACCATCAACACTTTTAGCGAAGAAATTTCTAGCGAGTAACGTCGCTCGCAAAAGCTTCTAAAGTATTTAAAATCTCATTTTCAAGGCATCACGCGAAGCTTTAAGTCTTTCATCACGATGTGTTCTTTTTTACTCAAAAATGTTTATCATAGCATGGCTAATGTTTAATTCTCGTCTTGTCGAAAAAAAAAAGAAATGTAACTTATTTCTCAAAAGAAAATTTGTCCCTCAGCACTCGTTTAGGTTTTAAAATAAGAAATTTAAATGAAAAGTTATATGAGAGAGGTTTCTGCTGAATTGAATCATTAAGTACAATTAAGAACAGTGTAGAAAAGGAATAAAAGAAGTTATAAGAAATTAATTATATTAGAAACCAAATAATAGTTGTAAGGAGAAATGTACAAAAAATAATAGCTTCCCAACTGCATCATAATTTTTATGCATATTTATTTAAATAGTTACACCTATATACCTAAATTGTGTATACAAATATTATTTTCATTTCATAACTATGAAAGTTATTAACTAAATCACATTTTACGCTACCCGTCTTAATTTTATTAAAATTTGGATGCGTTATTACTCTATGATTAATATTATTTTCTTACTAATGAAAGTTATAATTTTAGAGATAAATCTACAAAACATGTATTATATTTATACTTTTCGAAATTAATAATGAGTAATAAAACTATGATTATTTATGTTTCATAATATAATTTTAAAACACTACATTTTTTTAAAATATAGGGAAAAATCAGTTTTCTTTGACTATTGAAATTTAACAAAAGCCTCAAAATGCAAGAAAAAACAGATTAATCAATTAAAATTTAGCATAAGTGAAGTATAGTCTTCTTAATTTAAACAAGAAATAATTATTCAATTTGTTTTTTTATTAACTTTAATTGTTAAATGAACTTTATTTTCAAGTTTCTTTCAGTTTAAAATTAAGAATTTCTTTTACTTAAAGTTTGAAAATTTTTTGGCTTTATTTCCAACTAGTAGAAAGAGATTATTCGTTTTACTTTCTTTAAATAAACCATAAAATAATCCAGGTAATCCAGGTATTCAATATACTTAGGGACCAACTAACATTATTTTCTGATTACTAGCTGATATGGAATTCCAAAAGAATCTTTTAAAAAAAACAATTAATATTAATGGTGTATTAGAGAGAATACACCTACACAAATTGAAACACAAAATAGAAAATTACCTAAGAGTCAAAATAGTTTAGATTTAGGAAGCAGATATAATATTTATTTTCTAAACTTGAAGTTCATTTTGCAGTGTTTATTTCAATTTAACTTGTAATTTCAATAATAAAATTTAAATTAAATATTTTTTTTAAAAAATATCTGTAATAAAAATTTAATTAAAAAGTACTCGATGAAATAATTTTATTGCTGACATTTAAGAAAACATTTCTCACAAAATTATTGTAATATGTATATTCTATTTAATTAAATTTCTTTATTAAAGTCCAATGTAAATCTACAAATTATTTTAGAGAATAAATATTACTACATATAATTAATCAGAAAAATATGATTAGTTTTTTTTAAAATACGAGATATATAAAAAGTTGACATCATAAAATTAAAATAAATGAGAATTTCAAAATAATGAAAAAAAAACCAATTAAAACAGGTTTAATTTGATATGGGTACAAAATTTCTTATTAATATAATTTATAAAAATAATAGGGTTATAAATTGCAATAAATGTAATGTGTGTCATTTCTTCATTAAATTAATTATTGCTTAAAATATAGTAATTGTTAATTTAATTACATTTTTAATGTATTGATTATTTGGATTCATAATTATGTTGAAATTTTTAATTTGTTATTCAGAATGAAATAATTTAAAGTACAAAATCCCCAGGTAGTTTGAAAAATATAGGAAATGCTAAATATTTTTGTATCTCATAAACTACGAATTTTTGCATTAATTTTTTGATCACAAATGAAATTTCTAAACGAAAAAAATCATAAAAATTCTTGTTTTAATTAAAGAAATAAATATTTTTAACCCAATGTTTTCTTCACAAAATAATGGCTTCTACTTAAAAAAGTATACGTGTAGCTATAAAAAAATTATTAATATAACATCTTTTAAATTAGATAAGACATTTGAACGTTTCTACAAATAAGAACAGCAAAGATTTTACAGATTAATATTTGGACTCCTAATATTTTTCACTTAACATATTTCAACTGTAAGGGAAAAATGTTTTGTTCCATGAATTTAAATAACTGAAATATTTATGAAGTAATTTTGTCTATCTATCCACACACACACACACACACACACACACACACACATATATATATATATATATATATATATATATATATATATATATATATATTTACTTGCATTATAAAAACTGCATCTCATCTCAACGGAAAAAGGTTTAAACATAAAAGAGTTTGCTCCAAAGTAGGTTTATTTCTTTTCTTATTGATGCCATTCGTTTGTTTCGTATTTGTAATGATATCCTGAAAACCTTGAGTAATCGTTTAAGAATTTCTCCTTAGATCAAACTACTTTAGGAAATCAGATTGTAAGAGATACGCGCATTAAGATAAACAGTCTCACACGGAAATTCGCATCTTCTTGGAAGAACATGGATCTGTTGCGCGAAATGCAACTGGCTGAAAAGGAGTAATAAGATTTTAGAGTATTTTCCGAATAAATTTCATAAATATAATCCCTTTTCACTGAATAAAAGTAAATATCCTAGAAAATATGGTCATAGAATATCCTTTATTTGCTGCATTATTTTGTTTTTATGAAAAGTTCAAGTTCTAATTTATTTTTCTCTTACTTGTTATATTCTCGGTTGATATATAAGTAAAATTACACAATTAACATAGGCAACTTTATGACAATAATTTTTAACAAAAATAGAGATGAATTATCTTAAAATATAACATAATAAAGTTGAAATTTATTTGCTTTGAGTTATAATCACAATTTTTGGTTATATCATAAAATACCTCAAAAAGCTAAATAGTACTGGACATAAATAAAATTCATGAAATTTGTTTTACATATATGTGTAACTGAAAATTTGAATGTTCGTATCGAAAATGTTTAAAATGCAGGAATCGTACATTAAAGTGGGTTTTGCTTTTACTGGGGACTGTAGACAGTAGATTTCAGTTCAACCTGATTATATAGATAGACATCTTGATATGTCTCAAATTAATCATATACAGTGTCTTCTCAGTAAAAATTTGATTTATGATATTTGAACTTAAAATAATTAAAATTTTCTATGTATTTAAACCTAGTTTATTTAGCCTTTTCTTTTTTATATCTCATTGCATGAGTTATAACCTAGCAATAGAAAAAACACTAATATTATTTATATCAGCATTAAATAAGTTGCAATAATGTACCGAGACAATTGATAAAACTCATTTATTCTCATTGTGTTTTGTACGATTCCCATACAAATAATGCAGAAGCATGCAGAAATTCTGCTAAAGCTTTTGGTGAGGATACACTTTCTTACAGAACATGCTGATGACGGTTCAAAATATTTGAAATAGCTAGTTTCAAACTTTCTTTTACTTCACGCTCTCTTAGTGAATATATTCAAATGACATCATTTCTGTCAAAATCATTCTAGAGAAAATTCCTTTTTTAACAACATCTGAGATTGCGGAAAATTTTAATTCTGCTCAACAAAGCATTTAGGAAAATATATGGAAATTAGTATTGGTGTGAAAATATCTGAGATTGATGTCATATACATTAAGTGAAAAGAATGTGGATGATTAAGATATTTTTTGCACATCTTTGCCCACATAGAAAAAATAGAAAGTTTCTTAGATTTCATAAAAATTCGCGGTAAAAATAGATTTTTTATGAAAATATAGTAAAATAAGGAACATATTGTGATTCCGAATAACTTGTACCCTCAGTTTCTAAAGTGATAAAAAAAATGATAAATTATATTTCATATTTGGAACCACACATAATAATTTAAATATAATTTTATATTTTGATATAATATCTCTGAGAATTCTTACTCTATCAAGATGTAGGGATTAGAATTTTTCCATGCTTTTAAAATGTATATTATATTTTTGATCGTAAGTTCATTTAAAATTTTTGCAAATTTGAAACTATTGGAAAAAAATTAAATGTAAGAGAAAAAAAAATTAAATCAAGTGATTGAAATATTACTTCAAAAACATTTTGTACAATTCGTATTTTAATTTTTAATTTGTATCTTATCGCATTTTTTTCTTAATATCTATGTATTTTTTAAAATTTCATAATGCATCTCAAGAATGTCTTAAGAATTAAAAGTCGATTAGTTAAATTTAATATATGATTTGTCTGTATAATGAATTCAATGATAAATTATTCTAAATATAGCTTCAATCACGGTAATGCGAGCGAGATTATCACAAGATTAATAATTAGGATTGGGAGTTGATAAAATTCGTAAATTTCTTTTATATTTATCACTAAGAGATACAAACTCGATACTGGGCTTAGTAAAATACTATAGTGACATATTAATCAATACTTCTTAAATTTTTACACAAAACAATTTTGTTTGGAGTGGTATTTGGAGTGAATAAAGTAACCTTTGATTTGAGAATGAAATGTATAACATTTGAAAATCAGGTAAATTGAATAACACCGCAAATTCATCAGCATTACAAGTGACTATACATCACAGTCAAAGAATACTTTCTTATTTCATTACCTGAATTTCAAAAAAAAAAAAAAAAATGCTTCAAATCTTATGCTATTTATCAATCTCATGTTATGTATATATAGATTTAAATGATTAAATAAAGTTTATAATTTTATGGCTAAAATTCCATGAAAAGTAATGCTAATTTGATATTTTGATTTCTATTTTTAAGCAATACAGTTAAATTTAATTAACATACATTTTTTTAAAGTTTTAAATATCAAATTTAAAAAAGAGAATATATAAAATTTAGGAAATTATAATTTTACATGAGTGCATTTTTTGTTTTAAAAATGTTTTTTAATATATCACTTAATATACAACTAAGCAGTAAGTAAATGTAAAATATATAAATTTAAACTCAGAATTGCTCAATACATATAATACTGTTTTAAAATTGCTTACAAAACTACAGCTAAACTAATACAATTTTTAACATCTGCTTTATACTTTAAGATACATTTATAGGATTGGATCCACAAGTTTAAAGTTTGAGAAATCAATATAGTTTTTTTTATCGAATAATAGAAGAGATCAAAATGCATTCTTATAACTGCTGAGTTTCTATAATCTCGTAAAAAAGACTTTAATCTGCCTTCTTCATTTTTAAAGAGCAAATAGATTAAATATTTTAAAATGCTTTAACATAAAGAAACTATAAATTCGCTTTAAGTGGAAAAACATTAGAAATTCTACTTTATACATTATTTATGAATAGTTCTAAGAAACATGAGACTAGATTTTCAGAAAATATCCTGAAAGCATGTAAATATATATCGGTCTGCCTCTACTGCCCTGCTATATATATATATATATATATATATATATATATATATATATATATATATATATATATATATATATATATATATATATAT
>JAPDSC010091356.1:324341-343133 GCA_026290005.1 Latrodectus geometricus | reverse complement strand
TATATATATATATATATATATATATATATATATATATATATATATATTGCTGTAAATCCTAAATATGCAACACCTTGAAGGAAGTATGCAAATACGGTAATTTACATTATGTAGTGATGAAATATGCAAATGAGCGCATAGCAAAGCACACAAATTTTACGTGAAATTGTAGGGCTCCTACTATCGTTATATAAAGGGAAAATGTATTACATATTTAAAGTAAGACAGCTCACTTTTCGTTTGATTATTTAAGTAAACCATTTAACTATGCATCGTAGAAGTCTTTCGTGTAAGTATTTGGCCTCAATCAAGAAAAAATAATAGCCCATATTGATTTCTGATTATCATCCGGAGAAATCAGTGATCGCGTTGGATGAAACCAACTAACTGCTCAGTGGATCTGTAATTGCTGGAAGGGACTGAATGGATCAAACGCACATACCTTATTGTACATGTGTAAGCGATGATAACTATATTGTGTGTGTGATAATTGCAGGTTTCTCAGTCATATCACAAACAATAATACAAAAGATTCAGTCTTTTAACTATCATTCATTGTCTGCTCGTACCATTCAACATTATTTGTAGTAAGAGGAATGTCAGCATGGCATGCATTACTTAATTTACATTTGATCACATTTGTTTTTTCATTAACATTTCAAAACCACGAGCGTTTTTACGTCTATTGGTGCAATGAGCGATAGATTTGGTCAAATGAATGGAAAAACACTGTCTTTGACATCGAATTCCTTTTCTGCGTACAACATGATATTTGAATTAGAGTTTATTGAAACAGTAAGGAAATACTGGCCGATTGTTTGCGTTATGCACAATCTCACTGATCTTTGGCCAGATGTCATGTTTTTCAGTGGTAATGGATTCACACTACATCATTACTCTAGTCCACACTATTGGTACACTAAATTGCTAGCGCTACATCTCTGAAGTATAGAAGTCAGTGGACTTCTCTTAACTTCAGTGTTTGATAAACAGTCAGATTCCAAAAGGATAATGCTTGACCATATGTAACAGACAACATCCGAGTATTCTTCTTCACACATCAGATGGAATCGTTTCCTGATTGCTAGTTCTCGTGTCCTATCATCAATAGAAAATGTATAATTCATGCTTGTTCAATTACTGGCATACTTATAGTGAGAGGATACACCACTCGCTGTTACATCAGATCTTGTTTGGCAATACGTCGAAGCATCCAGGAATACATCCACGGCCCTTGTGATTCCATGCCGAGACATATGGCATGGGTTATAACCTACTTAACTACTGATTTTGCCACCATCCACACTTCACAAAAGGAAGTAGTTTAAAAAATTTCATCATTGTGTAATGCGTTATCAGGCAAATAAATTTTGCGGAGATATCTCTTAATTCTTGGATCTGCCAATATATGGCCAACACATAAACTATTTCTAACGAACTGTTTTAAAGGGCGAAGAAAAATTATGTGAAAAACATTTTTCATATTCTATTAAAATCTATCTAAATTATGTGCTTTCAAATCATTAGAAATTGAATTTTTTTGAATTAAAATTATAATAAATAAACTAATTAAAAAATAGAAATATTCATTTCCATAGAATACATTTTATCCACACAAAATTGAATTGATATTTTACAAAACATTACGTAATAAGAGACTTAACATCTTTTACTAATTATGAATAAAAAAATTGCTTTCTTATTTTTTTAAAAACTAAAATAAGTTTGAAAGGAAAAAGAAAATGAAACTGTAAAATATGAATGTAATTGCTGACATTATCAGAATGAAGAAACGGAATCTGTGATTTGCAACAAATGAGTAAACACTGCAGCTGCTATTTGTTTATTACTCCCTTACAGCAAATGCATTAAACTTTCACATTTCATTTATATTTTTAAATATTAATAGCAAAATAACTTTAAACAATTAAGACTTTTTAATAACGCCGCTCAACCTGTCTAGTGGTTATCGTACTTGACTACAGATGTGTGGGACCTGGGTTCGAATCCTGGCTCGGGCATGGATGTACTTTCTCTCTCTTTCTTGTCTTTGTCCTTTCTTTGTGTGTGAATGGTTGTCTATCCTATAAACGGATACCAATGGCATGTGTGTACGCAGGAAGTCGGACTCCACACCAAATATGGTTCCTTATGAAGCTTTAAATCTATTGTAAAATTAATTATTTATTACCTTTATTTTATACTTCACAGATTTATTTTATGACATTTATCCCTGATAAAATTATGACTTAGAATGCAACTTGTAGTTTCTGTAAGATTGAACAATTATTCAATAATTTTTGTTAGTGATTTATTAAATCATGGATGATTAATTTTTTCTTAAATTTAAATTTAATGGAAAGTAATTTTTAACTGAAATCATATCGTTAAAGTAGTGCATATTTTATTTTAATAGTATATGTTTTTCTTATATTTTCATAAGACATTTTTCCATTGATAATGATAGTATTTTCGTACTTAAAACACATCAAATAATTTTATAGTTAAGTTTCATGAATGCATATCTTGGGTAATTTAGCACTCCGGAAATTATCCAGGACTTCACAATTATGCAATATTTTCAATTTAAAAGTAATAATAACTAATATTTTAACTTCAACATGAATCAGTTATATTACATTTGGGCAAAATAGTTTATAGACTATGAAGCAAATTCTCATATTCTCAAAAATAATGTTTTTTTTTATTTACCTTGAATGCCATTGAAATTTTGCATCTATAACCTACAATATATATTAAAAGTTTGCATTCAATTTGACTTGCATAAAAATAGAAATTAATTAATTATGAATATCAAGCACCTACTTTCAATGGATAAATTAAGCTTAAAGCTTAAGAAAAGACCTTTTTCACATATGTTGAAAACACCATTAACTTATATTTCACAAAAGATCTATTTAGTGGTAACATAAATAATATTTGTATGTATTTCAGCTTCTCTAGGGAATGTTAATGAAAAATTTAAATAGAGTTTGATGATGATATTAAATTTACGTTAACGTATGAAATGTATCCTTATAAGTAAATTAATCGAAGAATAAAAAGTTCATCTTTCCATTGCTTATAGTAATTTGTGTCACAAATCTACTCTGTTTGGAATAGAAGCAAAAAAAATAAAAAATAAAAAGAATAAAAAAAAACTATGTAAATAATATTTATTCAACAAATTATCATATGAAGTTGTTGGAAGTTTTTTAGTTCATGCCTAATACAAAACAGTCACACCCCGCCTTATTCATGTTATTTCAGATTGCGTAACTTTGATATCTTTATATTTCATTAAAAGAAGCTACAGTAACGAGTTTCCCTTACGACTACACTAGTTTCTCCCAAAGATTTTGTAAACAAAAAAATTGACTTTAAAAATCAAATAAATATTTATGAGGTATGGATGAGTTTTCAGGTAAACAACTATCGATTGGATAATATGGAATTCAAAAACAAAATTGAAACGCACATATGTGCACTGAATATTTATTTAAAAATGTTAAAAATAACAACTATAATTTATTAAATTTGTATCGTATTTAATACAGTATTATAGAAAACAATCTTATATTTTTAGTATTTTTAATATACACTGTCTAATAATAAGTATTTGGACACCAATGCAAACGACGATATCAGAGCTTCTGAGGCACGTTATGGCCTCCGCCAGTATATATCGTGAATGGTACAAAATGCAACAATGAAGAGGTGCCACATATCTGACAAGCTCAAGAAGAAGAAAAAGAAGATATTTCGTGTAGGAAACACCATCGGCATTTGTTGCATGCAAGATGCCGCGCAAGTCGGAGCTTTCTGATTTCAAGAAATGTATTATTATCATATATCACAAATGTGGTCGATCCTTAAGGGACATATCTAGCGATCTGAAGTACCCAAATTCGATAATGGCCTAAGTGATTAAGAAGTGGAAGGTGAGCGGTGATTGTCGGAATGTGCTCCGAGTTGGCAGACCTACGAAACTGTGTGATAGAGACCGACGAGTACTGTCCACAGAAATTCAGAAGAACCGCACCCAACCACCGATGGTCCTCATCCGCTAGGAGTTTCAACAGTTATACGGGAGTGTTGTTTAAATGAATACCATCCCTAAGGAGGCTCATCTGCTTGGTTTTCATGGTCGTGCTGCTGCCCATAATGATCACAAAGTCAAACCGTCCAAATGCCTTTGATCACAAAGTCCAACCGTCCTTCTCGGCTAATGCAAAGCACATGAAAATTGGACCGTAGATTAGTGAAAATGGGTTCAAGGTTCACCCTTTACCGTTCAGATGGCAGGGTCTGGCTCTGGCGTCTGCCTAGAAAACGTCTCCTGCCAGAATGCATTGTGCCAACAGTCAAGTTCAGCGGAGGTGGAATTATGGTCTGGGGGTGTTTCTCTTGGTATGGACTGGAACCCTTGGTTCCCATTCATGGTAAACTCAACGCCAATGCCTACTGCACGAATTTGAATGACAATGTACTTCCTTCGTTGTGGCAGTTTTATGGGTTGGACTCCTGTTATTTTCAGGATGGCAATGCCAGTTGTCATGTTTCGAGGTTAACCAAGGCTTGGTATGGTGTCAATGGAGTTCATCGAGTGGACTAGCCTGCCCTGAGCCCAGACCTAAACCCTATCGAGAGCCTCTGGGACGAGTTCGATCGCCGAATTAAGTGGTGCATTACCCGTCCAAAACTGGTGAAGGAGCCTGTATTCCTACTGCAAACCGAGTGGAAGACAATACCGCTAGATGTAATACAAATACTTGTGGAAAGTATGCCCCGGAGGGTTCAGGCTGTAATTGCCTCTCGTGGAGGCTCTACCAATTATTGATTTTGAATAAAATTAGTGTTTCTTTTCTGTCACAGGTGTCCAAATGCTTATTGGTAGACTGTGTATAAATAGAAAATAATACAGGTTTTGTTTCATTATTAATGCTTCATGACAGTTAAATACTAATTTATTTTCATTTGGTAAACTTGAATTTATATTTGCATTTGTTGGTTACATACATTCAAAACTTAGGAATAACGTATTTTAAAATTGTTTCTAGATATTGTGAAAATACTATGAATATAAAATGACTGTTACTTATGATACAAGTATAATATACCAATGATTAATAAAATAGAGTACTTATTGATGGATGAAAAAAATTAATGAAAAATTGTAGATTATTATATGGAAAATAATAAAATTTTTCTAATATAGAATATAACTTTATATAGAGAATATTATAAGTTTTTATTAATATAAAAAAGAGTTTTGTAGCTTAAATTAAAAGAAGGAATAATTTTCAAAAACTATAATATTTTCAATATATTTATATAAAGCCGTTTTCAAAATGTAAAATCAATTTAGAAATATTACATAAAATGCTGACTTAAATACACAAATATAAATAAAACATAAATTTAGCAGTCCACTCAGTTCAAAAGCAGCTGAAGTAGAATTTCCAAATATATATAATTTAACACACAGAACGAAATGAAAGAAGGTGGAATGAATTATCAACATTTTTATAATCGGAACGAATTAAAAATTTGAATAGTGAAAACTTGAATGGTAACAAAGCTATCTTCATTAGGTTGTGCTGGTACACTATTCGAAATTTCAAAATTTACTTCGGTTTGTCTATCAAATATATATATATATATATATATATATAAGCACATTATAAAGTTGTTAGTTTGTCATTTTAAGTACATATGTAGAAAAAGTTTCCGAGAAGTTCCACTTGCGTTTATGAAGTTTGTACCTTTAAAAAGCTGTTCTTAATATAAGAATTGATATCTAACTTAAATTTTTAAATCTTACTTTATTTTATGAATGGGTGGTTTTTATGAATTTTATAAAATATTATTAGAAAAATTACTTACTATAAATGGTTTATGCATTTTATGTTAAAATATAAAAAAATAGCACTATTTGAAATGTCATTTTTATGTGTTACAATGTGTTACTTTAACTGTAATTCGGAATATATATCTGCAAAATACAGCAATTAATAATCATTAACTTCATTTGCACAGTGCATAATAGAATACTTTGGAAAATTATTTACACAAAATTTGAAATTATTTTAAATGGTAGCATATTTTGTGGTTAGTACTTATTCTGAAAATTTGAGAATTTTAATAGAAAATAGTACGGCTCATCCAACATGCATTTCACTGAAATTAATCATATTTTGAAGTATCATTCTTATATAATGATATATTCTCAATCTAAATACAAAATAATAAATAAAAATAATTTCTGAGCCTAATATAAAATAAACTTTTTTTTAATTAACTGTACTTTAATAAGAATTAGTTGTCTTCATGAGTTGCCCAAATTGATAATAATGTTATTATTTTTAAATTTCACAAATGATTGTGAAAAATGTGTACTTCTTAATATACACTACAATGTTTTATTATTTTTCAATAGTTTTATGATATAGATAAGAGGAATTTGTTAATGAAACAATATAAAATATTTATCTAAATTTATTTATATATTATCATAAGATTATATTTATTTGTATAATTATGCCTCATACATTACTGAAAAATTAAGTTTTCTTCCTATAAGCTTCATATTACATTTTGCATGTTTTTGAAGATATTTTGACAGCAAAATTTTTATTTTTTTTTAATACTTATAAAAAATTTAAATTTGGAGCTTCAGAAGTTTGGATAGTTAAGTATTCAAATTTAGTCTTCAAAGTATCAGCCACCGTATCATTTCTTCCAATTAAATTTTTCTGAATTTTTCTGAAGGAGAAAAATGTCAGAAACGTGATTTCTTTCTTCTTTTTCTATATCCCAATTTTCTTTCTAAAGAAAAATCATCCGGGTGTAATTACTTTGTTCTGCATTAGTTCACGATCTTGCAACGGATCTTTAACGAGAATGGAGTTAAGTTCTACATGGAATTTGTTGAATGCATTAGTTACTGCTCGACGATCCATGATTCAATCTCTGCTCACGAATCAATGCTTACGTGGTCTAGTAGATTCGAAATTGGAATAGTGTCCAGTACTTGGTGAAAACGCTAACGGTGAACTTCTTTTTCTTCCCAATAATTAGATATTTATTTTCTGAGAAAGTAATACACTTGGATTTTTTCTTTAATGGTTGCTATTCCGATATCAATAATTCAAAGATTTGTTGATCAAGAAGGTGTATTATTTTATACTTAGCTAAACATTGCTTATAATTTACTACAGATAAATATATATATCTATAAAGTATACAATTTAACCATTAAAATGAAGTAGATTCTAATGAGCTCACGAGATATTAGCAAGCATAGGACATGGATGAGTTTTTTCATTAATTTTAAATTTAAATGTATTTTTTAAAAAATGCATGATATCACGAATTTAAATTTTCTACAAATCATAAATATTAAAAATCAAAAACACATTTTAAGAGATCGCTTTAATATATTATTAAATTTTCAATTAATAATTACTAAATAATCTGAACTGTTTTTTCACTTCGGTATAGTTCCATTTAAATTTCAACAGATTTTTATATAAATGAGCATATATTTTCATTATATTTTATCTAATTCACCTGTTACATTGATTTACAATAAAAATATATGCATAAATAAAAGTATTACCTTTCATTAAAATTTATTCATATGTATGTACATATATTTTTTTTCTTATTTTATTAAAATTTCATAATGTGATTATAAAATAATACATTTTCTAATTAAAATAAACTTTGTTATATTGAAAGAATAATCTGGAAATTTTAATTGCTTGAATAGGTATTTAACTGAAATAACAGACAGTCCTTTAATTTGTGTTATAAGCATACACAGTTTTAGAAGCCGAAATTTTAGATGATTCTCATTATATTAACCATGAAATCTAGTTTAATTTTTGTGAAAGTATTTTTGTATAAGCTTATAAATAAAAATTTAAATATCAACATTGATTTCTTAGTTGAATAAGACAATTTTCTTAACTATTTAAACGTATTTTAAGAGGTGCAGCAATGCTTTTTACATCCCTTATACTTTCTTAATGAATATACTGAAAATATAACTTTTGTTTCAAAATTTCTTAAATATCTTTGCTAATACATATCAAATGCAGTTTTATAATAGCGAGTAATCATTAGTTCTTTCCATGAACATCATAATAACTTATAGATATAAGTTTAGTATTTTTATGATATATTTCTCTTTGAATATCAATAAAACTGAAAAATAAATGAAAATACGAAAAAATCTTTGCGCTTTCCTGAAATATCTTTGACAATTAATCTTGTTTTTTTTTTTTTTTTTTTTTTTTTTTTTTTTCAGAAAAGAAGTATTTGAAGTTAACGTGTACTCATATTTCTAGTGATATCATATCGTGAAACAAATAAGATCACTGCTTTATTATCTTTTGTTTATCACAAAAATAATTTCTTGCCATAAATTATAATATGAAAAATTTAATTACAATAAAGTACGTTTACTATTTTACAATTTCCGTGACTGATTACGAGTAATTAGTAAAGTAATGAAGAATGTATATGAATCAATAATTACAAACATGAACCAAAATCTACGAAAATATCTACAAAATTTATAATAAGCTTTAAAATTGATTGAACCAGTATGCATTATACTGATTTTTTATTATATACATGAGAAAAATAAAATCATACCTCACAATTAAATCAGCATAAAACACCATTATTTGTAAATTAATGTATATCCTTGCATACAAAAATCTAGTATTTCATTTATGTGTAGTTTCACGATTTTTTTTGGGAGGTACCAGTTAAATTTGTCTTAAAAATCACATATTACTTAGATGAGAATAACTTGAGGCAATATATAGCAACACATACATACAACACTAGATTTACGAAATTTAACTCGCAATTTTTTGTAAGGAATGGAAAGAAAATGCAAAAACTTCTTCTTCATTGTCATGCATAAAATATAATATGATTATTCGGTAATGGAATAGTTATATTTGTTGTTTATATTTTATGAAAAATAGTTTTATTTTATACTTAATGCAATTTTTTTATTAATAAATAATACTCAATAAATAATATTTTTATAAATGTAAGATAATTTTTATTTATTATCTGCATTAGTAATATTTCAATATCAATTGTATTATCTATGGAATGAAAAACTATCTTAGTTTTAGGAAATTAAAAATGCTTGTTATACACATGATTCAATTATATCAAAAAAATCCATTTGTGATAAATATATTAGATTATTAACTCTCAGAAAATCTGCATATTTAACCTTTTCAACAATTTACTGTATATCCTGAGGTGAAAGAGAATAATTTAATTTATATTTATACTTAATAGAATATCGTTAACTTCTCTTCAGTTTTGATGCATAACTAATTTAATTTATTTCTTTGATTGTTTCATAACTGAGAAATAATTGTATCTATTTCAAAATTTTGTTTTATATCCCTATTCCTTGAATCTAAATCTTCTAAAAAAAGCTGCTTAATAATATATGATAGCATGATAATTAAATATCAGAGACAAAAATTTATTTGTTGAATTTTATTTTATGCAAATAAATGAATTTTATTTCATTTGATTATTTTTGTTTTTATTCATTGATAAGTATTAAATTGAACAGGAATAGGAAATTGTCCTTATTTGCATTTTATATGTAAAACTTTATAAAGATATGTAAATATTAGTTAGGAACTTATTAATTCATTCTTTAATAACAATTGCAATTGTATGTTGCACAGGTTTTCTTCCGGCAATGGAAGCTACATCAAGAGGTAATTATGGATTGATGGATCAGATTGCAGCTCTGCGCTGGGTCCAAGAGAATATTGCCCAATTTGGAGGGGACCCTAGGAATGTCACACTTCTTGGTCACGGATATGGAGCATCTTGCGCTCATCTTCTCATGTTTTCTCCAAGAGCCAAAGGTAAGATATTTCTAGTGCTTCCAAATGCATTTTCTTTAATATCTTTCTTTTACTTACTCAAAGAAATACATTTCTGCAATGCTTAGTATGTTATTGTTAATCTATTGATAAAATCACGAAATTAAGATATAAGTTTGAAGATTACAGTGATTTAAAAAGATAAATCTGATAAACTTAATACGAGATTGAGTAAGATATTTTTTAAATACTTTCAAACGATAAGCGGTAAGAAATAAATGCTATACCTCAAAATTGTGACAATTTTATAATAATAGGCATTTTTTATTAACCAATTGCATGAGCAGACTGAAAAAAAATGGAAGTGACTCACGAACACTATCTTAAATATTGAGATTTAATTATTTTAAAGAAGATGTGAATCAAGAAAAAATGAATTCAATTTCAACAATTAGCATTTGAAGCTATTGTATTCACAGATGGTTTCAAAATTTCACAAAGTTCACAATTCTCTTCAGGATAAAGAACACATACACAGGAAGAACGTTGTCAGCAGCAATTCCGGAAACAGCGTCTGTGAATCAAGAAGCATCATTAGATAGTAAACTCTGTGTCTACCAAACAATAGAGAAAGGACATAATATTAGACTCAATTCCCAATACAAAATCATTCATAAATATTTGTGTATGCAAAAATAGTTTGATATTGGGTTCCCTCATTTAACCGATCACCGAAAGAGGAAAATCTTTAGTGGGTAATAAAATGTTTAAAATACTTAAATATATAAGCCACGACATAACTTCTAAAACTTAATTGGTAATGAAATTTACATATTACTTTTTGGAGTTTGAACATGTCAAGAAGATAAAATAGATTTATGAAGATTAAACAAATGTAACATGACGTGAAAAAGTTATTACGCAATTTTCTTCTGAAATACATAACTGGTCAAATTCATTAAACTGGAAGGACAGGAAACAGTCACAATTAACAGTTACACAACTAAGTGTCTTCCAGAATTCATTCAAGAAAAGAATGTCAGAGAACCATAATCATCTATGCTTTATCATAACAGCCCATACTTTTATTCAGTACAATTAAGATTTGAGTTTCTTGAAATGAAAGATATCAAAGTGATAGAACGTCCATTGTATTTAACTTTTTAAGCTTTTTGTTATTATTTATTTATTTAATCTTTAGCTTTGTGTAACTTTTTGAAATATTTAAGTAATAACTTATGTAGACGTCTTTTTAATTGCGAAAATAAAATACATAAGGCAATAAATGTATTATTTTATTGCTTTAAAAAAAAGAAGAATTTAATTTATTTAATCTTTGGAAATTCACGATTGCATAAATATATTAATAACGGTGAAGAGATAACATAAAGAAGGAGTAAAATTTCGTAAATATAACTAGCGTGAGATAACTGGGTGTATTTCTAAAATTTCAGAATGACGCCCTCAATGCGCAAAAGATGTTATTTTTTTAAAACGAATGGTTTTTCCCTTGTCGCAAAAGAACCAATCTAAAGATATCTAAATCATCTACCAATCGATGCCTGTGTAACATCTGTTTTCCATTTTTCGACCGTGAGAGGATAAAAACTTACAGATTTCATTCTTAAGGAACACAACTATATGGCTAAAGATGTTATATGTAAGATATTTTGCGAGATACAGAAAAGGACTTTAAAAAATATAATTTATAATAATGGACATACATGTAGTTATATTTTATTAACAAATAAAATTCCTCGAATATTATATGAAGCTATTAATAATAAAAAAAAAACAAAAACAAAATCAGCATAACATTTTTCACATTATAATAAAATTATATGAAGCAATATTTCCATGTATTTTGTTTTGAGTAAATTATATGATTAATAAATCCCACATTAATCACAAAATAAATCTAGTCTATAGACATGAATCAATTCTTACAAACTATTATTCACTTTTAATCAATTATTTCCTGATGAAATTTTATATTCCGTTCGTACATAAACATAAGTAATCTGCTACTTATTTGAATTTGCGCCAATATACTGCAGTTGGTAAATAAAGTAGTTAACAGCAAAAATTTAAGAATATTACAAACAAATAGTAATATAAATTAAACTTTCTAAAATTATAACTTTTATACATTGAACTTAATTTACCATCAACTTAATTTAAATTATGTGAATTTTTATTTAATTGAAATTTTTACTTAACTGTATAATATTCCCCCACGATTAAAATTTCACCATTCAGAATTTATGTACCTATGACTTAATTCAACACAAAAGTAAAAAAGGGTCTTTTTTGCATTTTAAAATTAGACTTTTGCAAACTGAAACTTTCCCTTTACGCTCTTAGTCTTTCGATCTTAACGAAATAATATGTATTTTGATATATTTTACAAATAAAATATTTTCCTTTATAATAATTATTTATTTTATACTTAATATTTATTCAAGTCATCATATTGAGTATTGACATTGAAAAATTGAACTAAAACATCTCCAATGTGAAATGTTGATTGAAAAAAAAATAAATCGATCTAAAAATGTTATTTTCATAACTCCAACACACAAGGCATTGTTATACAAAACCATCTCCCAATGTTATTCCATGGAGATTAAAATGGAAGCAAAAACGGAAAGTGAATTGATAGAAAGAAATGTGACTCTTGTTTACTTAAGTCTACAATAGACACAAGTCCAGAATGGAGTCCTTTGACAGCAAAGAATTGTTTCGATTTCATTTCCTTTTAAGATTTATATATATATATATATATATATATATATATATACAGAAAAATATTATATTCAACTGTCAATTCTTTGTTTAAATAAAAAATAAAAATAAAATCATAGTACTATGAAGGAATTTTATTATGAGTACTTGGGATATATTTTCTATATATCTGTATGTTCGGTGAACTAAAAATGTGATTTACGAAGCAAATTTTATTCAATTCCCTTTTGTAATTTCTATGGAAAATGAATTCAAAATATTTATTTCAGCCTGTCAGTTCCAGGTTGGCATCATGTAAAAGATTTCTTTCGGAAGATTATGGAATGACAATTTATATGCAGATGATTCTGCATTTATTAAAAATAAATAGACTGATTTTCAAATATTTTCTTTGGAATTCTCAAGATATGTCTATTCAAGTCTCTCTTTCAACAAAGTGTGTGCTGCATTTTAAAATATTTTCTTAATAAATTTGGATAAGGAATAAAACATATTTATAAATGTATTAAGTTATTAACTAACTTAATATTATACAAAAATGCAGAATATTTTTAAATTATCTCTTAAAATATTTTATTGCGTTTAATATATAATAGTTTTTTATGATAATATTCAAAATATTCTTAAAAATCACCATTGCTTATATTTTTTTTATCTATTTGTCACACTTCTTTGTGTAGGTATCTCTTTATTTAAATCAAATTATATATTTTAAACTTAATAATAAATTACACTTATTTTTTTCCTCTTTCGTCCCTTCAATAAAACTTGGTAACATTTCCTTAATGCATAAAAATTTAATATTATAAATATATTTTGATATATTTTTGAAATTGAGTGAAATACTGGACACACATACAGAAAAAAATATTTTTTAAATTAATTTAGTTTCAATTTTAGTTTGATAAAATTAATAATTAACTACTGTAGCTTTAAACTTTTAAACTAAATAAAACAGGATTAGTATAAATAATATAATAAAATAATTATTTTATATCAACTATTAGTTTTACTGACACCAAATTATACTTTATTGTGAATTTAGGATTTAATTCGCTTTCCATTTCAATAAATAATTGCTGTATAAATTGAGAAATAGGATTATGTTTGAAATATTTTCATACTGTCACTAAGTCATAAGTATACATTTACGTTTTTGCAGTCCTTATTGACATCTCAATTTTTTTGATAAGTCATGATTGCTTTAATTTGAAATTAATATCTTATTTTATATTAAAGTAAATTTCCACAGATTATAATAAAAATTTTAACATGGAAGAAGTAAAAAATTTTATATTTTTCATCCGTAAGCTGACATAATTCTTTTAAAAAGTATTTGCTGGGAGCACCTCAGTTTAAATAAATAGTAAAGTATGTGTGATTTAAAACGTTTTACTAATTAGAAGCATATGCTTATGCTGTTATTATTATGGCTAACAAAATTGAACAGGATATTGAATGGTCTCAATATTTAGCAAGTTTTATTTATTAGGCGTTTGTCATGAAATTCTAGTCTCGCAATTTTTAAGGTCTCATTAAGTAAAATTCAATACAAAAGAACATTGATTTTAAATGATAATCACTTATATCCAAGATTAGGAAGAATATTTAAGATTAGGAAGGATCATATTAGACTTAAATGTTATGTAATTGAATTTATAAAGTCAATTTCTTTTAAAACTTCATCTTTAATCATTAATTCATATGTCATATTTCGTATATTTTGATCATACACTTTAAAATTAAAAATACCCAAACATGCTGTAATTTATTCTATATACATACACGATATCATTTAAATGAAACTTACCTTTCACCTAACAACTTTTTATAGGAAGTGTGGTTCATATCATGTGATTGAAATAAATGTATAGAGTGCTGTCAGATAACACTTCTAATCCACGCAACTAAGTTTAAGAAAATATGAACGAATTAAATAGAAAAAATTAACATAGAAAAAAATTCTTGTTTGTCAATATAAAGAGTCTGCGATAGATAACTGTCGCGTATTAAATTTTCCAATAACGTCACTAGTTGTATTAGCTATATGAAGGAATTCTTTTTTGAAATACAATATTTTCCATACATATAAATATTCACTGCCTTTAGTTAAATGCATCATGTTGAGAAATTACCGAAATTGATGAGCTATCAAATATTAACAAAATGAGTATGCATCAAGTTCTTCTGATACTAATAGAACAGTGATATATTGCACTTCTCCAAACGTTATTCTATTTTCATTATTCTTAACTGACGCAGTTACTAAGATAGTATCTTTATGTTCAGTGAATTAGCTTCTGCTTTTTATTTGAATTAAAGTGACTATCCGTTTCCCTCTTTTCAATATTTGATACAAGGGATAATCAAATATAAAGGTACGAAACGACTTAAAAACATAACAGTTAAATATTTGCATATTCCATCATGGGAGAAAATTGCGAGAAGTCTCGAGATGTGATTGGAGTCTTTGACTATGATTGGAGCATGCGCGGGCACCCACATGCGCAGGAGAGAGCAAATGCTCCTATCAAAAGCGGTGTTCAAATGATGTGGCAGTTCGTATGAGGACAGGATTCCTCGAGCACAGAAAAACCTTAAACTCCGATGTGTATTGTGAGATACTCCAACACCTACTTAGGTCAATCAAGAACAAAAGACCGGGGCTGCTCACGAAGAGTGTGGTTCTGGTCCATGATAATTCACGTCTCCAGAGTCACATAGATGGAACTGGCCAAATTCAAGTGGGAGACATTGGACCATCGACTCTACGGTCCGGACAAGTCATCCTGCGATTTCCATGTGTTTAGTCCACTGAAGAAACATCTGAAAGGGAAGCGCTTCAATTCGGACAACGTACTTAAGGCCGCTATGAAGAACAGGGTCTCGTCACTGATACAGGAATTTTGGGAACAATGAATTCTGCGGCTTGTTCATCAGTGGGATCGTTTTGCCCAAGCCTATGGTGCATATTTTGAATAAAGTTCACCGCTATGATGCATATTTTGAATAATGTTAAGAAATCTTCGTTCGGAATTGCTGTGTACAAGAGAAGATATCAATTCGGATATTATGCAAAGTTTTACGAAAAAACGTAAATTTATGAATGAATTTTTCAATTACTCCTTATATACTGGTAATGAATTTTATTACTCGGTAGGAGAAAAATAACTGCTAGCTAATTAAAAAAACTTTTCCTGGTCTTGAAATCATGTATATAAATAGGCACAAAATATTACGCCAAACAAACACTTCGATATGGATTCTTAATTAAAATTTTTTTCTGGATTTTAACTTATGATTTAAAAAAATGTCACTAAGTTTTTATTTGAGTAAATACACTTAAGTAACCAGTTTGACTCATCTGGTTATTACTGTATACCCTAATGCATTTTTTTGAAGCTTCCAAAAATATTATTTTTTTCCTAACATATTCTATACATTCTCAGTAATTAAAAACAGCAACAAAAATTTTATTAATGTAATTAATAATTCTTTTTCTGCAGTGGATGTATCTGTATACTGTTTATTTTATAAAAAATTCGTTTTTTACCAAGAAGAAATAAATCATTTTATATTTCTTGAAGAAAATTCATTCAAATTTAGATTTAATAACTAATTTGACGGAATATTTTCTAATAAACAGTTTCTTTAAAATTACAATAGATTTTTATGAACTTAGCATTTTAATAAGCATGATTTATTTTATAAAATTAAGAAAATTTTTTAAAAGTATATTATTGAATGTTACCACATATGTAATACAAAACATAACTGAAAAATTGTGTAAAATTCAGTCAACTTCGAAAACGGAAAAATAATCTTTTCTAAAATATTCTTTTCAAATCCCAAAGTTTTCCTAAATTACTTTTAAAGCAAAGTTTTATCATAAGTTACTACATTGCAGAACTATAAAAATAATTAGTTTCTAAACTTCATTAACAGTTTCTGACTATTTATTTCAAGTTCTATAACATTTCTGAAAACAAAACATTTCCAACAAATGCTCAGTAAGTTAAGAACAGACAGTTTACAAACTATCCAATCCAAGAAACGTGCTTGATTTTTTCTTTCTTTAGAGATCTAGTTTCGAAACAAGTGCTCAAAAGAGAATCAGAACTCGTCTTCCTATCATCTTTTGTAGAATGAATAAGACTCCACTTCCGATACTTTGCCTCTAAAACAAAATTGGAAGACAATGCAATGATGGTCTTGAATGAGAAAAGAAGAAGGAATGGGAAAGAGAAAGAAAAGAATCAAGAAGATCGGATAATAAGACCACGTTAAACAAAGATTAGAAACACGATCGTTATGAACACTAATAAGAAGAGCCAATCAGATGCAGATATGAGATAAATATAGATGTAGTTAGAGTCTTAGGATTCATGTTTACTTACAGATGATATAACTCTCTTGAAGCATATAATATGAAAGAAAGCAAATCAGTTGTATCTATAAATTAATTTGTTGAACTGTATACAATCAATATGAAACAAGTCTGTTATATATTATCTACGAATAAATATGTTAACATAGCCAAGGTTAAATAAAATAATGCATTTCCAAATTTAATCTGTTAGCAGAATAATTCAATCTATTATTTGAGTTATAAGAACTTCTATATTTTATTATCAATATTACCTTTTAGTTCAAAACATTTTTTGCACAATTTCTGGGCCCTAATTTTCATTGAAATAGAATATTTTTGATGAATATTATCATCATGATGAAGTTGTAAAAATGTATGGTACCTTCCATCTCTTAACCTTTAATTATGAATATTTCAAACTGTTAGAAATTTTAAAAGTTTAGACATGATTCTCCAATCATTAAAAGTCAACTAAACCATAATAAAATAACACAATTTTCACTTTTATCCAGTGATAGACTTTGATAGCAGATGCATTACAAAAATTACAATATTTAATTTATATTCCAAGTTTACAGGAAAAACGTTTCAATTAAGCTATAAAAAATTATAATTGCTCTAAAATTTATATATATAATAAGGTTAACGTTATGAAAAGTCCGTAATATGTAGCCATTGTAAAAAATTGCAAATTATGAACTTATTATAAAGAAAACTTGATTATATATATAATTTAGAATAACTGTAAAGTATTTTTTATGGTTTAGTTATAACGTTTTTTCTGTAAACATGGAATATCAATTAGATATTTTAAATTTTGTCACATATATCTATTCTCAAAATCAAACACCTGATAAAAGTGAAAATTATGTTCTTTTATAAAAGAAATTTATATCTATAATGAAGCATTTAATTTTATGAATAAAATATATATGTTATTATGTCCTTTCAAGTTTGAACTTAATTTTGACACAACATTTAATTTATTTTAAATATTATTTGCTTAGAAATTTGAGTAATTATTCTCTAAGATGTCATATAAATTTTCAAATAATAATTAAACATATTGCATTTACTATTGAGACATTTAATAAATTAAGTTTTTCGTTTTATTAATAACAAATTATGAAATAAAGTAATTCAATGAGGAGTAAAATTTAAAGTTATCGATATTTTTAACATATTAAAGCTGAAAAAATATTATGTGGTATGTTATGATGCTAGGTGTATATGATGATGAGAATGATTAACAGCTTATGTGGTATTGTGCAAAAAAGAATTATTTTATGAAAAAAAAGAACTATAATTACAATATAAAACCTTTTAATGGAGCAATTTATTAGTCAAGATAATTCTTTTCTCCGAAACAAAGAATTGATGTCATTCTTTAGTGATGAACTCACCTTCAGTTTTTCCGTTATATGTGCTATTATAGATGTAAAACAGTGTGAAATGAATAGCTGATAATTATGTAAATTATTTTAATAAATAATTTTGTAAATATTTCACCTTACATTTCAGAAATACAAAAAATTAGTTATGTTTGAAAAATTATATAAAGGAAAAGGAAAATATTGAGAATTTAATGCTACGTATAAATCTTAACTTTCATATGAATTTATAAATTAAAATACACGGACTCTAAATTAAATTTTAAGGATTACTTAAAATTATATTCCACATTTTAATTTCAGGAAATCTTTTTAAAACTGATATTTTAACCTTTGATTTGAAATACTTCCTGTTTCATTATATATATATATATATATATATATATATATATATATATATATATAT
>JAPDSC010091356.1:308748-324331 GCA_026290005.1 Latrodectus geometricus | reverse complement strand
TATATATATATATATATATATATATATATATATATATATATATATATATATATATACTTATACTTTACATTATATCATAATGCATATAAAATTAATTATTAAAATTCAAGTAATGATTAAACTAAATACTATGCCTAATTTTATGAACTAATTTTCATTTATTTAAAACACATTATCGAATACCTTAATTAAATTGATATAGTTTTTTGCCATTTTTTTGTAAAACTATTATATGTTATTTTTGAGTTGGAATATTGTTAAGACTTTTTTAATTATATCAAAGATGCAATTTATTTTTTATAAAATTTTATGCTTTTCGTAAAGTTAAAACCAACACATTAAGTACACAGTTACAAACAATAAGCCAATATAGTTTTAAAAAATTAAATAACTATCTATTTTAGGCATTTTTCAAGTATGTGCTAAGCCTTTTGGCAATTTCCGATTTTCTGTTTTGTATTTGTGTTTTCTTCTCTCTCACAACGACTGAATCTTGTTTTTTAATGAGTTTTTACCCTAAGGAAATCTAAATACGTTTCTCATCTTAATCTTAATTAAAATCAATGCAGTCTTAGAATTTCTTACCAAGAGCTTTATTTGCGAAGAAAAACTCCACGAAACTTAATTGCAAAAAAACAGTATTTTAAACTTCTAGTTAAGATTCCTTGAGAAGAAAAGTATTTATTCGAATGAGTAAAGAAATAAATTCTCTTGTCATCTAAATTACTATAAAATTAATTAATGCACTCTTCAAATTTAAATAATTCTGATTCATTTTTTATTTTCTTAAGTTGACTATCATTAAAATAATTATAAGAATATAACATATATTCTGTTTCAATTATAAATGTTTTAATTATATAATTATTCATATTTGTGCTTGCAATCTACTTCAAATTTGTGCTTGCAAATATATTTTAGTTTATGAAGAATCTAATATTATTTTTGCTCTATAAAATAACCTAATGCTTTAAATGAAGGAAAAATTATTTTAAGAATATATTAAAGAGGGAATCGTTTTCATTTGAATAATGTAAAATAAGAATTTTAGTTTCTCATCCCTTTTGCTGATTTTTTGACAAAATAAAAAATATGTGCAATTTGTTTTTTGTTTAAGTATTAATATTTTAAAATGGTTACAAAGCATAGAATTATATATGTCGTGGCAATTTTATTATGAAAAGTGTGAGAAAGAAGAAAAAAATGAGAGAGAGAGAGAGAGAAGGAAATATCCTAATAATACAATATACATTGTCAAATTGAAATTTGAAAGAAAAATTATAATTTAATCAAAATTAGATATTTGTAAGTTTAAATAATTTCGGTAAAAATATTAAATAATTGAAAACCATTTGCATTTAAAAATTATAAATATTCAAATATTATTCTAAATTAATATTTACATGCATTTTAATATAGATTATAAACTCGTTAATTATAAAATTAAATATTACATAAATTTATTGAAATATGATATATCTAGCGTAATTATGATTTATCGTCAAAATAATAACAATAAATAATAGTTTAACATTAGTATTGCGTTTTGTATAAATGTTATTTTCAGACTCGACCGTATTCATATTACACATAATAAAAGCAATTGTTAAATTTAACAGCATAATGACTAATATTTAAAAGTTAAATTCACTCTTTCAGTTAATGAAAAGTATAATTTAAAACTAAGTGTATGAAATTACAAGCACTATAATTAAAAATTTTCCAAATTAAGTGATTCTGTTCTTCATTTCCTTTTAAACAAAAACTGTTATTTTATCTATGAGGTTAGAATATATTTTATTGCATAATTGTGAAAATTATTTAAATTAGATACATTTGCAAATGATTTTGTAGCTTTTTTCCAACATATGCGTAAGATTCCGATGTTTAAATATTATATTATTTAAGAGAATTTAGCAAATTCTATTTGGAAAGTCTAAATTAAGTACAACAAATGGAGAAACTTTTTGAAGGAATGAGATGTTTCATAAGATAGGAAAATTTTATACCATTCTTTTATTAATGGCAACAAGTGATTCTTATTTCAAATGAAATTCCCGTAAAAATAACTATTTTGTATTTTTCATATAAACCTTTTAATAATATTATGCATTTTAAATAAATTAAACAAGATTTTTGAAGGTAATTAAATTAAATTTTAATTAAAACATTGTAACATGCATTAAACTAAACTGATAGAAGTTCACATTTTTATTTGTCTTTGACTTTTCTAATTACTTACATTTTGTTTAGAAATGTAAATTTATAGTAAACTGTCAAATGTAAAATTCTTTCAATAAAGCAGTTCATAAATTACAAAACTAATACAGAATTATACACTTTATTTTCTTTCAAAACTAAGTTTTCGTAAATGCGAAAATTTCTATTTTAAATAAGCATTCAGAAAATTCTTCTTCTTTTTTTTGTAAAATTTAACAAAATCATTGAGAGGAAGACTTTACAATGTTCAACAGAAGGCCATAGTAGTAAATGTACATATAGTTTCACTGTCAGAAAAGATAACTATATATACATTTACAAGTATGATACAGACATTCTTTAATGTTTCAAATTTCTCCTTTTTTTTACGTAGTATTAGAAACTAAATTTAAAAATTTTACTTGAGAGAGAAAGCAGAAAAATTAAAGAAACAACTTAGTATTTGTGTCTCATTCATTTCTGTGACCTGAAAAGACAAGTACGAGACAGAAATTGAAACATGAATCTAAAAGAAAACATTGCCTTCGAACTTAAGTGTTGATTCTCTCCAACGATTGATTTTTAACGTATTTTCATACGGAGATTGCTGGAAACTTGCTTCTGATTTTCGATGTGAGAAGAACCGATGATTGTAGTAAACATGGTTTATTGGTCTGTTAAGCATTTTATAGACCTTCTATATATTAGAAAGAGATACTGTGTGTTACAAGACATAAGAAAGAAATCTTGGAGGATAGTATTTATTACCTTTTCAGTTATGCAGTTTTCTAGTAATGATTTTTATTTTAGGTTTCATTGAATTTACGGCAATTAAAGGAAACATAGATCTCATAGGTTAATGTTTTTCTTGAAAATTAAAATATTCTTCGAGTTGATTGATCAGTTAAATCTCCTGATCTCATTCCTATTATGCATGTTTGATACGCTCTTGGAAATGTGACTGCAAATCCCAACTCCGTTTTGACAGCCATCCAGTCGCTAAATAGATAGGATCAAGTGAAAAAAATCATAAACTGATTTTTCCCTATATAAAATCACTGCATAAGTGGATCAAAATATTTTTATACATCATTTTAACGCATTTTATACGTTGCAACAAATTTTAATATCATCTGATTCCAATGAAAGAAACTCATGATTTTGAGTGCAAGTTAATATCTATAGAACAATTGTTCATTTTTTAGTATACCAACCTACATTCAAAGAAATTTTATTAAAATATGTGCAATTTAATTTCTGTATTATTGAAAAATCTTTTCAATGTACCATTGAGTCCTCTTTGTATTACGAGTTAATATAGCTGAGTAATATTCTGCACATTTGATATCTTCTATAATGAAATTAATATATAAATGTAGTGTTATTTGTTTAATGTTGAATCAGTTTACTAGTTTTCATTACAATGGATTCAAAGTTATTGTTTCCCAACTTCAATTTTAAAAAGCATAAACTGATGTAGGAAATACTATTTTCTGGAAACTAGAATTATATATACAATTGCAGGAGATATAAAAATTACTAGTACATAAATTAATAAAGTTTGAATTTTGGCAAACTAACTTCTTTTAGAATATAATTTATTTCAATGCCTGAAAATATCTATTCTATGTGACCTGATATGAATACGTAATATATATGATAAAAATATTCTTATCAATTACTAAATTATCGTAATAATTTTCCAATTAAATTACCAAATTAGAAATTATTTCATTGTCCTTCTTTCCTTAAACTCTGTAGTCCAATTTAAAAATATTTTCGAGAATTCTACAATTATTAAAGAAATGTTTCTTGAATAATTTAATATACGATATAATTAAAATTATTTTAAACCATTTCATATCATATTGTATTAATTTATTGCAATCATTACATGTAAATTTCATATATGACATTAAAGTATCCTTATTTGATTGGAGAAAATCTAATCAACGTGATTCATGCAGGAAATGAAGCACCTAAAGTTCTATTTTTGTAAAAACTTTTGAGCTTATTTTAAACTATACGCAAATTAATACATAAACTTTACTTCGAATAAAAATTTTTTTATCACAAAATGGATTTTTTTCCAAATTTAAGTAAATTTTAATATCGTAAAAATAAGTGGATATTTCAAGGCATATATATTTCAAAACAACTTGTCAATTAAGTTCTACGAATCCTATTTATTTGACTCCCTTTTAACAATTTTTTTTTTTTATTTTTCGCAGTCTGGTTTTTTGTAATACTGTAAGTAAATCTATATCAATGTGTCATAGGAGAATAGATTTAATACAAACACATACTGCTCATAAAGACAGATATAAATGATAAATCTAATGTATCAGAGCTACACATTTTTTCCAAGTTATAACTGATATCTTATGTTCATAATTTAAACAGTGAAATCTCTTTTTCACCAATTTTTTTCAAAAAAATTCCTTTTAAAATTAACTATAAAATATATTATTATTAATTTTGTATTTTATTAAATACTATGTACCAACATTGTTTTATATTTTACACTTATGAATACCAATATTAAAACATTTTAACTTTATAAAAAAATTCTACTAGTAAGATAAACAATAAAATGTATTTTACAAGTTCTCGGAATATTTATTTGAACAATTCGGTTAAACATATATTTACTTTGCTGTGGGTGTTAATATTTAGTTTATATGAAATGTTTTATTGAAATATATGCATTGCATTTAAATTTGTTTACTAATATAATATGATTTCATAAAATTTTTACCAAACATTTTTATAACATGTAATTGAATCATTAAAATTTTAGCTTTAAAAATTTCCTTTTTTTTCTGTTATATAGAGTATAGTATAATTAATTCTGCATGTGTGTTAATTCAGCATGTTCTGTGTATATAGTGTATAATTAATTCTCCTTGTGTGAGCAAAATCACATCTTGCTAAAGATTTTGAATGTGAGTGAGAAAGAGAGATAACTTGCAAAAGGAAAATATTTATTACTTAAAACCTTATTTTAAAATGTATATTTAGTAAATTTAAACACAACACTTATAGATAATGCACGTACAGTTATAGATTATATATTTTGTTCTAAATACAACTAAGATTTATCAATGTAATGAAAATGAAAAAATAATTCAAAAAAATATATCTATATATATTTTGATACATATTTTGAGAGTGTAGGCAATGCATTTTTATTTCATCAACAAGTAATAATTCCTTGTTGATGAACCATTGAAACATTAAAGCATGCATTATTCCAGTTTTTTTAAAAAAGCACAAACTATAATAACAACAACAAGTTTTTATATTTATTCTTGAAAGCTCCGTAAACATCTTGCACAAAAATCTTCCACAATATACATAGTATATATGAAATTGTATAAAGATAATATGCAAATAAAAATTTTAAGTACTTTTCGATGCAGTATTAATCATATTTTTACATCAATTAAAAGTGAAAGTATTATTTAATTTAAATTGAAATACATCTTGATCCCCTTTTGTAAAATTTTAAAAATATTAAGTGAACAACAATTTATCTCTAACAGTAGTTACACATATCGTCCAACAATGATTAATAGTTTGAAAATAGGCAGTATATAGTTAAAATCTTAATTATCATAGTTATTTTCGTTTATTGTAGTATTTTAAGTACAGCTATTAATTTATAGAGAATTAATTAACTAATAGTAGAAATATTTATTTAATTAATTCTATACTTTCAGGTCATATTGTTTAAGTATATATTTTCACTGTTTTATATTAAAAGAATAATTATTGCTGATTTAAACCAATTTTTAGATATCATCTTTTAAATTTATTTTCCGAAAAGATGTGTGTATAAACTAATTAAATTCTTGACACATTTTAGTTTCTATGTAGTTAATTATATGACAGCGTTATATTAAATATTATTTTATTACTATAACCTTGCTGGAATTGATGTCAAATTATATTGTATATAACTTATGTTAATATTAGTTCAAGTTAGATGGTGTTTGATTTGTTTTTTTTTAAGTACATTATATCTTGTAATAAGATGTGTTACTAGTTTTTATAACAAAATTTATTTATGGTAATTTATTATTCTAATATTATTTTATTATTTTACAGTGTTTAATCTATGCATATAAGTTAAAAATCATATCAAGAAAATTTTGTTTTCAGAATATAATTATTTTACTATAACTTTTTTTACTCTAAGAGTTAAATTTTATTCAGATGTACCAGCATTTTAGGTATTAAAATTATATAAGATATTTGTAGTTTATAGCGAATACAAACTCACCCATATATGTAAGCTATAATAGCCAAAATCGAACCTGAAATATTAATTTTGATTCAGTAAAAGATGTTGTTTTCGTAAGAAGTTATGAATATATTGTTTTGAAAGATTTGTCAAAGAATAAAAAATCAGTTCTATTCATATACTTAATTTTAACTATATTCCTTCATTATATTTCATGTCTTAATCCACAAATAATTCTAGTATAATAATTAGAAATAACTGAAAGATAACTAGAAACTTAATAACTAGAAAAATATGCTTTTACACCAGCATCCATGCAGCAATTAAAATATTCTTTAATTGTATGTTATAAAAAAATGAAAAATTGTAAAATTGTTATTTCTCAAATTATAATAATAATATTAAACGTCTGAGATACTTAAAAAACTTAAATTAATTTCTTGTAAAATAATTTTACACATTACGCTGAAATCTCATACTATCAATCAATCAAATATTATATTTCTTAATCATGTGTTAAAATTAATAAAAATATGCAGTTCAACGGAATTTATTCATGAAATTAATATGCATACTTTCAAGAAAAATGAAAATTATAGAGCATTCTTTTTCAATCAATTTCCTATAAAGATTCATTTTTATTCATACTCTATTACCACTTTTTCATCTAGGTATTCCCAAGTATACTTTTAACATTAAACAACAGATTATTGCAATTTAGATCGATATTTGCTTTAGTTTGCTATGGTTTCATATACTTTTCAAGCGTAAACTTGTTTTTCATGGAAAAAGAAAAGATTTAAAAATTTCGATAAATTTAATAAACATATTATTAGTAATTTTTCAAAGTTTTAGAAAATTACACAAGAAAAGTGAAAAATAAAACTCAAAAATACATTACTGAAACCATACATGAATATAAATTTTCTAAATAAAAGTCAATAATTGCTCTAATTTATTGATTTTAAAAATTTCAATTTTACTAATCACATTTAATTGAAAGATCTTATTTTTTATATAGTTGTGTGTGCATTTAATGTTAAGATAGGGATTATGCTTTTTAAATATGTTTATGAATTTAAAAAAATAATTATATTAAATTTTGCAATAATATAATTTTAAATTATAATTTAAAAATATTTATGCATATAGAGAGTAAAATAAATTATCTCTTAAGCTGTAATGTAGAAAGACATAGATATGTGCTTCTTCATGAAACACTCTATTTCTCAATTTAATTAAGTAAATACTCAACTAATATTTTCTTAGGAAGATAAATAGTATAATTTTATTTGCTGAGGAGTAATTTTTAGTTTATTTGTTTAAATGAAATTTAAAAATTATTTTAATTCCTGACATACTTGCTTACTTAAGGATAGGAAAATTATTTTTAATAAGGATATCATTTCATTTGCACTGTCTTGAAAGATTTCCATATATAATTTGCCTCTCGTTATTTTAAATTTTAATGCAAAAATTGTAGTTTTAAAAAACAAATACTTCAAAAATTGACAGAGCATTAGCAATACCGTTTAATTAATTAATACCAGTTAAGCTAAATTAATTTATTGACTTATTATTGACCTTAATGATCCAACTATAGATTTTAGTTTAGTATTTTAAACAGTGTGATTATATTATATTTCAATTTAGTACCTTTCGAAATTGATAATGAAAGTATAATTTAATTCGCAATACTTTTTTCATTTTTAACTTATTTTTTCAACTTTTTTTCCGTTTTTTCCACATCTGGTACTTTTTGACACGTTTCTTCTTAATATATAACGCACAATATATTAAATGTAATATTGTTTAAGTAATTAAACCCAACTAAATAATAAAAATATTAATGTTTGTGAAGAAGCATACTATGACTTTTTTCCAATTATATTTTAAAAAATCAGTAACATTATGTATAGATTGGAGTTTTTAGACCTTTTTCCTTCAATTCTTTCCTTTGCTAAATTATTGGTTGAACAATAATTTATTTAATCTTATTAATTTTTAATTTATATATAAAATAAGTAAATACAATATATTCCAATATAAATATATAATTTTTGATCATCGTAACTCATATCTATTGCTTGTTTTTGATGTTAATTTGTAATATTAAAATATTTTTGTCGACCGATAAGTAAAATCATTTTAAATTAAAAATATATATCATATTACTTGTACTTCTTTAATTATGATCACAATCATTATAAGTATGATGCCACGCTTCTTTTGCACATTATTTTTGACATGTTTCTTATATAATAAAATTAGAAAGAAAGTGTTTACTCGAAAAGTTCAACATATGGCTGTGAGGTATGTTTAAAATATTCATTTTCCAACGCTTGAAATGCTTAATTTTTATCGTAGAAAATTGTACTCATTCATGCTCATTATATTCAATCTCAATTAAATCCAGATATTATTTCATGAAATGTAGTAACTAATTCACAAATATTGTGCCACTACTACAAACAATAACGCGAGAATTTTGTGCATGTACTTGGAAAATTGATTTCAAAATTTTTTAATTTACTGTGAGAATTATTGAAGAATATTTATTAAACATTTAATCAAAATCTTCTGTTGTACTTCAAGACTTTATCAAAGTTTATTAATATAACAATGACGAATGGAAGCAACGAGATACAGAACCTGAGAGCAATGGAGTGGCATTTTTCTATTTATTCAACATATTTTATTCATTTTCAATATTTCACTTCAAATATTTTCCTTAATTGAAGTAAAGCTTGATACTAAGAGAGATTGAATAAAAATCGCTTGTATTCTAGTTCTAAATACATTACATGAATGATAACTTTATTAACATCTATTGTCTACATTCCGAGTTTAGTTTGAAAAGTTCAAAGAAGTATTTTTAACATCCATAGAGTTAATTCTTGTAAAAATAGTATCTTTAAATGAAGAATTGACCAATTGAACCTACATAACAAAAAGTGGAAAATAAAGGTAAAAAATTTCAAAAATTTTGCAGTCAGGAAAATAATCTCATTATTTATTGTTCTAAAATTATTGTCATATTTTCTCTAGTTTAGTAACTACAAGGGTAACTGATTGTTTGATGTTAGCCAATAAATTGACTTTAATTATTATAATGTACACTTATTTTTTAAATGCAAAAATAATAAAATAGTTGATATATCAATAAATTAACTTAAATGCATAATAAATGATGTAATGTAACGCAACTATTAGCTTTAAAATGAAACTAAAATTATTTTAATTAATTTCATTTAAAAAAGTTATTTTTCAACCATAAATATAATTCACAAAAAGCTTTGAAAATTATGCTTCATTTTAATCTTTTGTATTTTGAAATAATTATTATTTAATTCTATATTAGATTGTGTATTTCATTTTTAAAAATACGTGTTTTTATGTAGAGAATATTACACTTAAATTGACTTTTTAACATAACATGATAAGAGAAATATTCGAGAAATATATTTAATAATTTAAAATATATTTGGATTAGCTTTTGGATATTTAATTAAGAATATAATACGATTTAAAATTCGTTAAAGATAATTTTCTTCGTAACATGTCATATTTTTAAACAAAGGTACTTTTATATTTTTTCCCAAGATTAAGTAAAATTACTCCAATTTTGAATTAAATAAAAATATAAAATTTAAATCTATGTGCTTAAAAACATCCTATGTATTTTTATTGCAGAACTAATTAAAATTTTGCTAATTACGAAATATAGCGTGAAAATATTTGAAGTATTAAATAAATAATACTTTGGTATTTTTTCCATGCATGTAAATAAGGTTAATCTTATAAATATGGTATAATTATTTTATAAATAAGTTTCATATGAGTATTATATTGGTCTAACATGAACTAAATTCTAGAAACATGTTTAAATTTTAACTAATGACCACAAAAAGAAGAAAAAAAATTATTCTAAGCCAGAATTGTTTGATATAGTAAAGAGAAAAATAGTGATCCGTGTTTTCACGTAGTCATTCAAAATGATTCGGAAACAAACAGAGAATAGTTTTTTCTCTCACAAAAGAAATGGTGCTAAATTATTTTCGTTTACGAATAGAGGTCCGCAAATAGATCCTTTTTCTGTGGAAGATCTAGCAATCGATGCAATCCTGAAGGATTTTCAGGGTATTTAAGGATTTAGGGGAGGTGGAGTTATATTTTTTACCCGTGACGTTTCTTTAATGGGCGATAAGCCTCTGGGCCACTTCTCTAGAGAGACAGCCAAAATAACTACAAAATGCATTGAACACATTTTATGAAATGTTTTCTTTTACACAGACAAGTATCTGTTAGAGTTGATAAAATACTAGTAAATCTACTTGCGCATTATAAAAACTAATAGGTGCGATCATGAAATATTTTTTGAAATGACTTGCTGTGTTTTTCTGTTATTTGTAATACAGAAAACTATTGATAGTAAAATGCATCGAAGAATAATATTTTCTATATAAACAGCAATTGAAAATAAGCATAAATAATTTTTATGCATTAATTCAGCGTATTTTGAATTGTAATAATTTTAAATAAATTAATCTTAACAATTTATTATATAATTTGTTTTGACAAAAATAAATTTGTAACATTGTCAAGAAATTTACTTTCAGCAAAAATACTGTTAAAATTTTATTAATTAATACAACTCTTTATTTATTCTTGAATATTTTAAGTTATTAAAAATCATGTTCTTTCTTCTTGCTTATAAGTAATTTTCTTAAATTCTTTTTAAGATTTCCTATTTTAAACTTCTAGCACATAATTTCTCATAAATCATTTCAGAATTGACACATCATTAATGAAAAAAATGGGGCAGTATTAAAATAGCTTCGCTTAAAAGTTAATATCTGCCAAAATACAGTTTTCAATTTATAAATAATCAGCAAATATATCGTATCTGGATATACAATACCAAAGTCTTTCTTTGAAGTACATTAGTGTTTCAATTTACCTGATCACTATTAAAATAAATATTTGATCTTGATTTACTGATTCTTTAGGTGTTTTGTGAAATTATTACTATTTGCCTATTTTTAATAAATATTTTAGTTTAAAAACTTATTTTTCATGCAATGGTTATATGCGAATACATTAATTAAGAAGATTTCCTTATACTTAATAATAGAGGAACAATAAATGTAAAGCAATTGATTCTTCCATCTATAAATCTGTTAATATATGTAAAGGTTAATTTAAAAGAACTCATTAATTCCTTTGCTACAGATAAATTTCAATCTTAAAATTTTTATCAAGAAATATTAGTATGTTACATATTAAATTTAACTAAAATAAACTATGTGAGACAGAAGCTTATATCTGTAAAGATTTTATAAACTACACATAGATTTTTGTTTAATAAATTATGTATTTGAGTTTAATAAAACATTATAATCCTAAATTCTTACGTTTAAAATATTTTTTAACTTCTTTTTACAGGTCTTTTTCACAGAGTTGTGCTTCAAAGTGGTTCAGCATTTAGTCCTTGGGCTATAGCACATGAAGCCATGACATTTACTCGTCATTTAGCCCGCAAGCTTGGATGCCCTGTCTTAGATCATCCAGCTCTTGTGCGATGCATGAGGTTGAGGCCGATTTCAGAAATAATGAGAGTTCAATTACTAGTTCCTGAGTTCTTAACAGCTTTTGGACCAGTGGTTGATGGTCTAGTAATACCTACTGACCCAGAAAAAATGCTTTATCCAGTAGACCAAAGTGGACCCAAAATCGACGTATTAATGGGAGTTACAAGGATTGAATCTTTTTTCTACTTCGGTGCCACCGAAGAGCGATATGGTATTGAAGCATTCCGTAGAGACAGAATTTTAAGAACTTTGGTGCGTAACTTGTTTACATTTCATCTTCAAGAAATATTTTTGACCATTGTTAATGAATACACTGATTGGGCTAGACCTGTGCAACATCCTGTGAATATTTTAGATGGCACTGTGGATGCTTTGACCGATGCACTAGTTGTGGCACCTTCAATAAGTAGTGCGAACTTACTGTCCAAAATGAGACACAGAACGTTTCTTTATGTATTCAATTACCCAACAGAAGCTAGTGATTTTCCACAAAGATTAGTCTGTATACATGGAGAAGATCTCCCTTACTTGTTCGGAGCCCCTCTGGTGAATAACTTAGCTCACTTTCCAAACAACTTCAGTAAACCTGAAATTGCACTTTCTGAAGCTATAATGATGTATTGGACAAACTTTGCAAAATATGGGTAAGGAGCTTCACTTACTTAATGCCTATTATGTTTATTAAAAAATAAAGCTAAATGAAAAGTTTAATTTTCGTTTAGTTATTTTATGTAAATAACTTGCATTTTTATATATTTCTTAAAATTGGTATTTATGTGAATAATTACTCATTTATAGAGTACTATACTTAAAGGTACAATTTATTAAAATTAATTCATAAGAACATAAAATATATATTTTATACTCGTTGTAAAATCTGTATATTTCTACTTAAAACAATATTTCTTATATCCAACAAAAAAATAACATTTAAAATGTTACATTTTAGAAAACTAGTTTATTCATTTTATGTCGAGCCTTTAAGTAATGAAATTTATTCGAAATTTAAATTTAAATTCAAAATTATTGTTCTTAAACACTAAACAGAATATCAAGAAAAGGGAATATTTTGGATGAAAATATAATATGCATACTGTTAGAGAAGTTTAAAGACAAAATTTATGTCTTTAAAGGAATATGAAAATACACTGGATACCAGATTATAAGAATGGTTAAATTATATAAATTTAAAATATGTTTTAAATAAATATTTATCAAATTTTATATAAAAGAGTTCCATGTTATAATATAAATGAAAGTGATAAATTAAATTTGGAATACATTAAGAACAAATGGCACTTTAAGCATTTGGACAAAATCGGTAAAAAAATAATTACCGCATTTGTTTGAATATCAATCAAAATCATACTTTCTTTTAATATTCTTCAATTTTCTGCCAAGTTAGTTGTAAATCTACCTGAAAAATTTTTTAGGATTTTTATCTAAATTTACCATGTAAAATTTAATCTAATACATGAACGGAAATTGCAAATACATAGAAATGTATTTTATTCAACTATTTTTAAAATATCAGTGATAAATTCTAGACCGTAAATATAAGAATAACATTACTGTTTATTGATATTTCTAAAAAGGATTTAAATTTTACTATATTAAAGTTTTTTGCCCTAAAATTGTTTTCATTTATTTTGGTAAAAGTATTTTTATATCTACGTATTAGTTTTAAAAATATAGAGTGGAATTGAGATAAGCAAAAAAAAATTAAAAACATGGAGAAAAGGTTATCAATTCGAAATATTTCTGCAATGATCAAACGGTATGGTTGAATATGCTTTAAAAATAGCAAGTAAATATAAAATGTGTAAAAATATCAGGAGAAAAATTTAAGATAATTTCTAATGATAAAATGCATATAATTTAACTTGGAATAAAGAAAACGCCTTCTAAACAAACTTTAATCGAGTTTTATAAAAATATTTCTAAAACATTTGTTTTAAGTTTTTTAAAAATTAAAGATTTCATAATATTTGTAAAAATCAATAGATAATCACTTTTGATAGAATCTTATAAACTCAAACGCAAATAAGCAGTTATTAAATAGATGTTAGAGAATATTAACTGAAGAAGTTTAGTATTTTCTGATGAAAAACACGTCAACGTAGATGAACCTGAGGGTTTTAGTCGCAACTGACATGATTTATTGAGAGGAAAATGTGATAGTTGAAACCATAATTTTAGAAGAGTTCTTAATATTTTTTGAGGATAAATTTCTGTAAGTGCAAAATTTAATTAATACTCAATTCAAAAAATATAAACTTTGAAGTGTATTTAAAATAATCATAACAGGAACTGTTAGCAAATTGTGTTTGCCTCTTAGAGATTTAAAATTTATATTCCAGGAAGACTTATTCTTTCCACAAACTTACTTTTCAAAAATGTAAATTTAGTAAAATAAAAGTAATTATTTGAAATGGTCACCAAATTTTCATGATTTAAATATAATTTATAAATTCATTGGGAATACTCTCAAGAAACATAGATAGTAATGAGAAACAATATTCAGCTTTAGAAGAAATTTTTACTTCTATTTATAATACATGGAAAGAATTCAATATTTAGAAGTTCTAATAAATGTATGCCAAACAGGAGGGCACAAGGTATACAAAGAAATGATGATGGAGTAGGTTATTAATTATTTGTAAAATTCTCCTTAAATACTTTATATTTTTTGTATATTTAAAATTGTTGATCGGCATAATTCATCACTAGAATAATTTTCTTTATTTAGATATATTTTGTGTTATTTTAAGTTTAAAAGCCATAAAATAGTTTTTTATTAATTACCTTTGTAATTTTAATTGAAATTTAAAATAATCATGATTTGTTTCAATCTTCACTAAAAGGTTTAAAATTAATAATTGTTCTTATAATTATTAATTGCAGTTTATATCAATGTCATTTAATATTTTTAAAGTTGCAATGATACTTATTAATTACATTAAAATCCATATGATAAAATGCAAACATGTATGTCAGAAATATAAATTGTTATTATAGTTTTAAATAAATCCATTAACAGCTTTTATTTAGGTATTAATTTGCTTATAAATATTTCTTTTTCCTTAATAAAAATTCGTAATAGTCTAGAATTAGAGTGAATATGGAAATTATCTGCTTACCGAAAAGAAATAGTAATCAATTCCGAGAAAGATTATAAGTGAATAAATGAGATTGCAGTTTTAAAACTATTTCTTAATCTCTGATTTAAAAATTTTATGCTATTTTAAGTATTACAATTCCTTATGGAATTTTGATCCTAATAAAAGCTAATTAATTTTTTTCCAGGAAATTGTTAATGCCTTATAACTAAAGCTTATTAAAATGGATTTTTTTTAAATGTTTGTTTTCATTTTTAAATGCATGATAAAGCGAAATAAAACAATATAGTTTTCAAAAATTCCCTAAAAAATAAATTTTGGTCACAATTTTGTTTTTTTTTATTTTATAACTAATAGGGAAACAGACATTAAAAAATTCAATTTTTTAAATATCACAATTAAAAATTACTCTATCGAATCATTATTAA
>JAPDSC010091356.1:258564-289837 GCA_026290005.1 Latrodectus geometricus | reverse complement strand
TCTTGGTTTTAAAAAAAATAGAAAAAAATCCAACTTATTAATTTGTAAACACGGGAAAACTTTAGACTAACATTTTAAGGATATTAAATTTTATTTTATTAAATTATAATAAAGGTTTAAATATTTTAAGTTTTAATACTTTTTACAATGTAAACGGAGATTTTTTATTAAAAGAAGAGAAACATTTTCATTTATAAAATTAATCTCTATGGTTTTCAAAAGTAGGAAATTGTTAGAACATCTTTATTACATATACGAAATAATATAATTTAAATAGTAGAATTACATAAATTAAAACTAAATAAGGTTTTTAAATGCTCTCAAACATAACAGTTTATTTTCCTGATTTATGAGCTAAATAATTGAAATAACTAATTGAGCTATTACCAATAACTTTTAAATTGAAAGACATGTAATTTTTTTAAAAATAATTTATAATACCAGGCTTTACACCAATTAAAAAATATAGAATTAATATTTTGAATAAGAATATTTTTTATCAAATTCATTTTGTTAAAGCGTACAAAATGTTGTTCTATTAAAAATGATTAAATTTAAGAATTTCAAAATAATTATTTTTTATAAAAATGAAATTTTATAAAAGCATAATCTGTTTTGCTATAAGCAACAGAAAATTTAAAAGTATGCGAATATACTTTTATTAAATAAATTTCATTGACTGAAAAAATTTAACTTACTTAATATTTTTTAATTATTCATTTAATTGCTAAATAATTAAAATTAATATGTTGCAAGCTAAATTGTTATAATTTTAAATTTTCAAATTCATGTTAGGGTCACTTTAGTGCATGAATTAATTTTTTATAATTTCTAGAGTCAGATATTTAGTCATTATAAGTCATAATACAGAATAGAAATAAATTATAACAGTTTCTCTGTTTACACATATTCAGGAAAACAAATTATTATTACAATGAATAATTACAATGCACAAGCAAACATTTTAAGGTTATATTTTACTCAAGCAGTATTTTGGAAATATTTTAAGATATTTATTTTTATATTTACATGTATAAACATGAACATGTTTAAAATCTAACAATAATCAATACGTAATTAATAATATTAATTAATATAATAATGAATATTAACTGTGTATTTTAATTAGGAAATTTTCAAGCACAAATGAATATTTAAATACAGCCATTTTAATCAAGCCTTCTCAATTTTAGAAAAAATATTTTGAAACAAGGAAATTTTTTCGAAACATTTACAAGTTTGCTTTTACAATGTTATTAAAAGACAGTCTCACCCAGTTTTGATAAATATATATGTTCTGCCTTAATAAAGATATCACAAGTACTAAAAATTAATTAATGAGCACAAAATGCATTATTATTGATATTTAATAATAATTGATGATAATTAATTATTTATTATAATATTATATTTAATTAATTATTAATGATAATGTTAATGCAGTATAATATGTTCTCAATGATTACTTATATTCTAGAATTTTTTTATTTTCTGTCAGTAATGTGTTTTAAATTCAAGATAATTTAACTACTACACAGATTTTCCGTCTCGAAACATAAGATACCCATTTCCATTTAAATTTATCAAAAATAATAAAATTTTTCTTTGGAATAAATAAAAGTTAGCATCTTAACGCAAGCTACATTATAATTAAATAAAAGATAAAATGTAAGAAACATACTTCAAAAACTATAACAAATAATTTAGAAATCCAGCAATTACAATATTGTTGTGAAGTAATAAAGACAATTAATTGTTCTTTTTCCAAAAAATGTCATTCTTTGTTAAAAATTAATGGCTTAGGATTTTATTAATAAAACTGAAAAAATAGCTTGATTGAAAATAGCAAAAATAACATGATTCTAATGATTACATTACTCAAAACGTCTTAACAACATCTTCGTACAGATTAATATGTTTTTTGTTTCTATTATGTACTTCTCATGATAAATGCAATTATAATAATGGAGAATTTCCTGAAAATGTTCTAAAATGTAACTGTCTTTTTAAAAGCAAATTGTCTATGAATTACGATAAATTCCATTTTTTTTTGGCTTCTGAAGAACATGTGTTATAAATTAAAAATTCAGAATTCTCAATATGTTACCAACCCCATCTCCTTTTACAATAAGCCATCGATATTCACAAAATCTGATTCTGCTAATGAACATTTTCTCAGCAGCTAGCATTCTTTAACTGCTGATAGCAATTTATGTCACTCAAACCCATTTTAATTACTGCCAATGTCTTATGTGGCAAAATTGAGAAAGATGTTCTTGAAACCCAATAAACAATTTTCCTAATGTCTGTAGGAGACTTTTACGATAGTTTATTAAATATTTCAGTTAGTAATTTAAAAGTTTTCTTAACATTTTTAAAAGTACTACATGCATAAAATGCTTCAGTTATTTTTATTATTATATTATATAAGGAATATTTACTAATAAATCTTTAATACTTAATTAAATATAATTTGATTGAAGGTAATTTTGAAAATTATCCATAAATATGAGCTTCAAGACGTTGTATTGTTTGTTTATCAGACATAAAATTCCTTTTTAATATTTCGTTGTATGGAGCTTATAATGAGGAAAAATTATTATTTTGAAATATAATTGAAACACTATAAAGTATTTTTATTTTTAAAAAATATAGCATTAAAAAGTATTTTTTTATAAATTTTAAAAGTCATAAGAATATAATGGCCCCTAAATTCTTGGAAGTGACTTGTACAGTGATGAGACTTTTACAATAGTCTTTCTTTTTGATTAAAAATAAACAGTGTACAAATTTCATCAGAGTACAATTGTCATTTTATGAGAGAAAAGGCTACTTACTTGATATTTTTCTTAGGCTTCTCATAAACTATTTTTATGTGAAATAATAGCCATTAAAAGAAAAGATATTTGTAAAATCATAAGGTAATTTTATGTGCATATAATAACTGTTTTCTTTGTTGTAGATCTACTTATCACGCGGATCTTAAAATTATTGTTTTACCTAATAATAGATTTATGTTTTTTGATTTTTATTGTACAATGAATATTATATAACTATTACAGAACCCAAAAGTTTGTAGAAATTTTAGAATCATTACTTCAGTTTATATACTTTATTGTTACTCGTATTCTATTGTATCATCATAAATCATCCGATTAATATAAGAAGGAACTGCATGCATAAAAAATTTTTATAGAAAAAAAATTCTTATAAGATTTTTAATAACAATTTCACATATTCTAATACCATTTATGATAGTTTAAAATATCTTCACAAAATGCAGAATGTTTTTCCTTGGAATTATCAGACCAATAAGGTTAATAAAAAGTATAGAGCTTTAAAAAGCAATATTTTAGATCCCATCAATAATTTCCAAGCATTAAAGGGAAATGAGTTTATTAATTATAACATTAAAAAAAATTATGATTCATGTACAAATGTTAGTAAATAATTTATAATATCATCACAAAATTTAAAAATGTAAGAATTTTTACAAGTAACTTAGTTTCCAAGGTATTTTACTTATAGCTCCATTAAAATAGGTTAGCATTAGTGGAAAATTTAAATTTTAATCTTAGACAGTTGTTTCAGTTATTTGATAAGTTATTTTGCAATATTTAAACTTTTATGAGGATGAAAGCTCACAGCGAATAAACAAATGATTTCAATAATACAGTAAATTGAAAAAAAATGTTGATTAATTAAACCAAGAAATAAACTCCAAAGAAATATATAGTATTGAATATATCTATTAGATAACCTTGAAAAAATGTTGTTGGATTATTTAAGAACATTAGACTCCATATTAAGGAAACATTAGTGATTCTCTCCAAAACTATAGTTCGCACATTTTCCAGCTAAATGTTATTTTGTGAAAAATTCATTATATTACTAAGCATTTAAAAATAATAAAAACGTTTTTACTTACTTATATTAATAAATATATAAATTGAATTTCCGAAGAAGATATAAAATAACTTAAATTGAGGAAAGAAATATTTTCTTCGCACAAATGATAAATTGAGATATATTTGGCACACTTTAAAAAAAATTCAAGTTTGAAAAATCAGATTACTACATTTAAACATAATGTCATAAAAACATTTCATTTTGGGGATGGTTTAGTTAATCTGGATTATCTGTCTGGCAATGAACATCATCCAATAAGAATAGATTATAAAGAATCATATGATTAAGAGTTTCTGTTACCATAAAAATATTTGAAGGGTCTTAATTAACACTAAAATATGTAAATGCCTCATCAAAATCTAGCAGCATGATGAAAATATGTGTACTTGATAAGCTATTATAGTTAATTGATTTAAATAAAATATAGAAACAGGCCTAATAACAAATATTTTTACAATTAACAACTAGCGAAGTTTCCAATATAGAAGATCTGGGGAAAGATAGGCTACATTTATTAGTGAAATCTGTTATAAATTTATACGTTGAATTTGCACAAATATATTTCACGTATTTAAATCAGAAAATTTCACAGCAAATGAAAGAAAAGAAGTTTTCTGTATTATAATTACGTTTTTATATTCATTTAAACTTATCTCAAGAGTTTATATTTGCTACATTTGAAAAAGAAAAATATTTAACTGAATTCCAAGCTTCTTCAGTTTAAATCTATTAATCACGGAGCAACACACATGCATATAAAATATTTTTTTTAATATTATAAACAAAAGATGGAAACAAACATAATGCAATTAAAAATTTATATCTTCAATCTTGCATATTCAAATATATTGCATGTGTTAAATATCATGGTGTTTTAACACAACATTTTTTGATTCAGCAGAAATGCTGTAAATGCGATATGCTCCTACTTTCATGCCACTTAGTTACCCAGGTACTATTTAGATCTATAGTTCGGATTTATACCAATAATATATGAGTTGAAATATATAGAAAGCTATTTTCAAAAGCCTATTATTTTACTTATTCAAGAGGGCTGGTGTCAACACGTGTAAAAAGACGTGCAGCAAACCATTATATAGAATTTATATGCCTCTATATCAACCATTATCAGTTTTATATGTTAAAGAAAAAAGGCTTAAAAAATTTGATAATATGTTTTGCATGAATTATTTTATACATTAAATATTTCCTTGATTTCCGTATCATAAATTCATTAATATAAAATTTATACAAATCGAAGTTTAGTCTGTTCTTAAGCATTTCTTGGGAATTAATTTATTTTTCTCTTGCACTCTATTATGTTTATTTAATAGTCATTGTTATGTAATGTGTTTTAACATGAAGACAACGAAGAAAAGATAAGTGTTTTGAAAAGAACAGACTTTAATATTTGAATCTTAAATGAAATTATATGATTAAACTTCATTATTTTATCCTTGAACTATTTTAGATCAGAAAATTTATATGGAATAAAATGAATCGAATGAATTGATTTTTGCATAAATAAATTTCATAAAGAAATGTGTTAGTTAATTAAAAATTTCAGTATTTGTATAGCTTGTTAAAATATACAAATGGTTAGTTTTGATATCAAATTGTTGACCAAAAATTTGTTAAAAATTATCCTAATTACCCTTTGATTTGTAAAATGAGAAAATATCATTGAGTTCTAATTATCGAGATTTAATTACAAGAAATCATAGCTTAGAATTAAACGTGTTTTATTAAGTCTCCAGAAGCTTAGTAAATAATCACGTAAATTTTGTAAAAAAAATATTTTTTATAAGCCTTCTAAATATTCGGAGAAATTAATTTAAGCGAGTTATTTAGTGACCTATATAAACATATTCAGTGAATAAGTTATTATTAAAGCCATTTATCATACATTATAAATAAAAATTTATAGACTTTTGCTTGTACAATGTCCTAAAGGGTTGATAAATTACTATTCCACAGGACATTGATGAACCGTCTTCTTCAAGTGAGTTGTAGATCTAAAGAAAAGCCATTGTTATCTATTTTTTCAAAATCTGTGCACTATAAGAAGGAATATTCTTCGCAGAATTTTCCTTAAATAAAATAAACAATAACGACAAAAACAATTATTGAACCAAACAATCAACTACTAGCGTGTAGATTGGAAACAATTTTTCTTTTTGGATAAGATTTGCTACAATGTAGAATAATGGCAAAAATGTGACAATATTGAGGTAGCGATTCAAATTTCCAATGATTGAATGTATATAAATGTCCCAATGATTCAAATGTATATGACATGTATGGGAATTCGTTATTCAGCGTCATATTGTAAAAATGTAATGAACTGGGGCGTTATTATATGTCATTAATGATTCCTATGGAAATACACTTCAAGGTATATAAACATTTCATCAAGTCTTGATTATTGCATCGAGTAAACTTGTTGAGCTTGATAACTTATACCTATTTTAGTAACCAGACAATTATTCAGCAATTATTCAGACAATAACTTGTCCATATGTTGTTTGTAATGTACAAATTTTACTATATAAAATGTATAAAATAATAGGTTTCTTACTTTATAGATAACAAAATGAAATTTCGCCATCTGTATTTGCCTTTTAACATGTCTGTATTATAACGGATGATGAATTCGACATACCACTCACTAAATAGGATGAACATAGTTTTTTGTAACAGTTCCATACTATCTACTAGTATGAGATTCTAGTAGGAGTAGTATCATTCCTATCTAGAAATGATATTCTTCAGCACGAAAGATAACACAATCACCGTTTTCATATGCACTCTCCTCTACATTGTTAAAAAAATTTTTGTTTTAACTATTATGTTTCTACATCGGAATTAATAAAGATCGATGATATTCTAAAGCAGTGTCTGAGCTTATCAGGTTCTTATATGCTTATCACAACTGTGTGGAATAGCTCTTAATTCCTTCGTGAATTAACTTTACCAAGCTCAGAACAAATTTCAATTGTTAGTTGGTGAACCATTTTAACATACCTCTTTTTTTGATTATATGGATAGAGCACAAACACTTATTGTCAAGCCTGAACTTCATTCCTGTAAGCAATCTTATAAAAAGAGTAATCTTAGATAACCCCATTGCAGCCATCGATATCACTTTTATGGAGACTGCTCTTCAATTACCATAAGTTACAAACACTCTTTTATTCCTTTCCTTTCCCTTTAATACATACACTCTTCAGGGGAACTACATAAAAATGTTTAAACATTTGTACTTCATTATTGTCAGAAAAGATTGTTCTTTTTGCATAGTTAACCATCTCTCTCATGATGAAGATGTGGTCCTTCTGCCTTTTTTTATTTGTATTGTACATTTTTTTTTCTTTAATTCGTATTGACTTGTGCAGTTTCTTCTTACTCTTATTTTTGGTTTTAATTGCTCTTCAATTTATATTATATATATATATATATATATATATATATATATATATATATATATATTAAATGTTTCATTTTACATTTTAAACACTTTGAATGAGAAATTATTACGTATTTAATGCCCATTTTCTTAAAATTTTTTGTAGGAGCGAAAGTGTGTTGACAAACGTATACAATGTCATTTTTCCTGACATTAGATCTATATTCCACATTCAGAAACATTTTCAGCATTATATAGCATTTTTTTTAACTTGTCTACTATAGGTAGTTTATATATAGTAGGATATATCGTTAAAAATTTTTTGTACGAAATATAATTTGATTAGGAAAACTTTTTTTCTTCTTATTTGATTGAACAGATTGTTGGGAATAGAAACAAATGCAAATACTATTAACAGAAAAAAATTTCTATTGACACCCACAAAAAATTTCTTTTATTCAGTTAAAATGTCTTCTAAAATGTATCAAATTCGTTACTGAATATTTTACATGTGTGAGTAGAATTTCCATTACGAATTTTGAGAACTAGAGTACGAATTTTGGATAATTTAACTTCTCTGTATCAGACGCTTAATTATGCAATTTGTATGGTTAAAAAATTTAACTTCAATTATTACCAAATTAAAAATTTCTCATATATTTTATAGCATGTCATAAATTTAATTTTTAAATACCTTAGGAAACGTAAAATCTTCTTTTCAAAAAAGCATTTGTTAACTAAATTTTGACTTTAAAATGCTTATTCATAAAAACAAAATATGAAAAGGTACTTCATTTTCACTTCGTAATTCAGAGAAATATTAAATATTGTGCTTTTTTATTATTAAAGATGAATTGAATTATGAGTTCATGAAAGTGTGTACAGTCTAGATAAAAATGGGTATTTGAAATTGAAATGAATTCTGATTTAACTTTAGATAATGTGTCCTCTCTTTTAAAGTTAATTCTAAGACTTTTGAAGTATACGAAATTATAAGTGCGGCTTAAGAAATTAATTAGAAAGACATTTATTTAATGTTAATGTCTGAAAATATAACTGTCTATAATAAATGAGTAAAAAAACTTCTCACTATAGTAAATTAGGAGGAGTATAGTTACAATTGGAAATAAATATATTATTAATAGTTAGGATGCATATAATCATTCAGTATTTTAAATAGTAAAATGCTTGGCTCAATTATATAACTCCTTTATAGTATTTAGAAATTTAAAATCAGGAAAAATTATAAGATGTTTACTTATGCCTCGTAAAGTATAATAAAAAGTTTAATATTTTATTAATTATATAGCTAAAATATTGAAATTACTTTTTTTCATGTTTAAAAATGTACAATAACGTATGTAGAATGCAATAATTTAATTAAAATAGTTTATTTTCCATTAACTATTTGCTGTTGTGTAGCAAACTTTATATATTGAAATTTCTTTTTTGCATTTCCAGGAGATTTATATTGAATTTGATCTCACATTATTATACTGATTTCACAAAAGAGACTTCTTAATTAAAAATTTCAATTTGACTCAAATTTTGATTAATTTCATTTTTCATAATGTAACAAAACTATTAACCAAAACCTAATTGTATTTTTATGCAATTTACTTTTAATATAATTTAAATATTAAATTTAGTTAATTGTGTTGGTTTAAAAAATACAAAACTAGTTTATATTTTTTATTGTCAAGCTATTAAAATTCTGATTCACCTAATTAATTTATGCTATAATAATTTTCTGAAAATTGTTTTGTAATATTTTTCCATAAAAATTAGTCTAAAATATTTTTAAATTTTTTGTATATTTTTCTTTTGAATAAAATTTAATTTTTAATTGTGTACATGCATTTTTTAATTTATTAAACAAATATTATTTTTAATTAACGTTAATTTCATTGTTTACTTTAGATAGTATAATATTAACAAAATATGAATTGAGAGTAAAATTAATAAAATAATAAGGATAATAAAATTTAAAAGCTTTTTTACCTTTCCTTACATTTTCTAAAGATTTATTCATATAACATTTAATATTTTTAATAAATTAAAGATTTATAAAATTGATTTCCACATAATCATTTAATACTTTATATGGAAAAGGATGAACTAAATTAAAAATCCTATTTTATGTGTTAAATCTCAAAAAAGTAATATCACTTCGTTTTTACGAACAAGTTTTATCATATAATCAGAAGAAGAAATTACATAAAAAAATGAAATTCGTTTTTTTTTTCAAAGACATCCACAATACAAAACCAATATGTTGGAAACGTTCTTATTATGTTTATGAAATTCTCTTTTGATTCAAAGAAGTTTCTCTCGATTATGCATAAAAAAATCGACATCTAAACAGGCGGATAAAAGATACGAGTTCTTGCTTAAAAACCTTTAAAATAGCTTTTGCAGTAGGGGAAAAATTGTTTGAAATTCTAGTTTGTCACTGTCACATCAAGTGGAAGAAATATTCAGAACAAAGGGGGAGAGAGATTTTATTCCACCAACATGACAAACCGTCACCTGGAAACGATACATCGTCCGTGAATTGATGCGGATACCACTATTTTCGAATTTCCATCGATTTCACGAAAACATCCTGAAAGATCACTCGAAGGAAGCGAAATTTTCCATGTGGATAATATAAATTTTTAGATCGATGCAGTCTCATAAATAAGTACTTTGAAGCAATTTTAAAAAATCCTTTAGAAATAATTTATTTTTGCTTGTACTTCTATAATATTTTAAGACATTTTTTTAGAAATCTTGGAAAACACACACATACACATAAATTAATGAGAAACAGTTTGTATGAATATCTTTATATATTTTAATACTAAATATACATTAATTTGATATATTATATTAGGCTTCATAAATTTTGTCTCTAGTATATTAACGAACAGATAAATTTATCTCATTTATTCCGGAACTGCTTGTGTTTAAATATATATCACTATCTTCATTTTTAAGAGCAAATTTTTGTAACAATTAAAGTTTTACACAATTAAAAATTCTTCATTTTATGATTATTTTACTTACGATAAATTGCATTTACTAAATTTGTATATTAATGCTTGTCATTCAAAGTACAAAGTACTAAAACCTATCAAAATAGGCCGTTAAGAACTGACTTTGTATGAAAGGATATATGGATTATGATATAGGATTTATGAAATTTAATTTAAATACAAACAAAGACTATATAACAAATTCAAGATCCAGCTCTTTTTTCTTTATATACTTTTTTTAAATGGGCACGTTTTATAAAAACAAATTGAATTACTTTTATTCACTATGAGAATATTTCCAAAATAAGTAGCGTATTAGTTCAACTAGTTTAATTGAAAATGAAAGTGCCGACATGTTACCACTAATAAAGGAAACATTCAAAAAATAAATGCATATAAATGAATGTTATAAAAAATACTACATACGTTCTTCTGAATGGAGAAGCCCGGGATTATTCTCGGCAACTGCTGAATCACGAGAGATGGTATTATGTTTTTGCTTTTCACTTGTGCATTTTCATGGCTTGTCAATTGCTTAGAATTTCTCCAGGTCTTCTTCCTTGTGACAGGTTAGTCTGTCATATTGTTTCTGAGGAGGATGTTTCAGAATAGCCTTACATCAGCTGCAAAGTTCTCAACTGTAAGATGCCCTTACTTAAATTGCATTAACTTTTCTAGATACATGGATTAATAGATATTGAAATAATGTTTCCCATTTATAATTTAATATTAGTAATCAACGATATAACTACTTTATTTTTTAGTATTTTTTATTAATTATATCATTAAAGATACATTCTAATTTGTTCAAATACTTCATAATGTAATGTATAAATAACGTAATAATAATATAGTTCATAGCAATTTGTTTTTCAATGTACTTGTTCTACAATACAGCATTTGTTTTTAATCAATGTGCAATTAATTTCGAGCTGTTTGTAAACAGTAGTCATTTTAATAGAAATACCTAACTAAATTATGGTTAAAATGAAGTATTAATTAACCTCACCTCTTTGAAAATAAAAATGTTTATTTAAATAAGATAAATTTAATTATCAATTTATTTTATTCATTTCTAATAGTAAACTGTATGTTGAATACAAAAATAAAATGGATAAATGTAAAATGTAAATTTTTGAGGCATATAGGTATAATGTAAAATTTCCATTATTATCTAAGGCATGAAATATAACGTTCTTTATCGGTAACAAATAATAAATCAGGTGTTTTAATTCTCAGTAATAAGATAATTTACATGAAAACTGTAACGTGTTGACATTTTTCAATTCTAATGATAATTATAACACTTTGCCAACTTACTTCACTCTCTCCCATATGCATACATAAGTAAGAATAGAATTCCTTTGTGACTGAGTTGATAATTTATCCTTAGCTGATAGAGAAAGAGCAAACTTAATTATTGTCAAATTCTTAAGAAGATTAGAAAGTAATTTGCTGCCAGGTAATTTGATACTCCGAAAAGAAACTAAATGAAAAACAAGAGTAATGGAAATATCAAATATGTTCAAAGTAAAAATTTCAAAGAATAAGGTTTCAAAAATGCTCTTTATTCAAAATAAATGCTCATCCCTTTGAAAAGAAATCCGAGCAATTTAATAAATTTTGAGGTAGGCAGTGCAGAGTGTAGTAATGTATTTTATGCTTACGAAATTTTTAAATTAATTAATAAATTTTAAAGAACATACATACAAATTTAATATATTTTAGGAGTGCAAAGCTGTATAAAATATTATTGTATATTGTACTACTGAAGTTTTAGTTCCATGTTTTAATGCTACTTAAATTAAATGCTGCTTATAAATTTATTTCAGTATTTATATAAGAAAAGTTTCTAATTCCATTATTTATGGTAAGATCTTTTACATGAACTATAAAAAAATTAACCAAAATTAAAATATGATTTTCAATTTGAGAATTTCAAAATAAGTACAGTAAGTTTCGAATCTATTAACAAATGCTTGTTGTTTTATATTATTTTAATTCATTGATATTTTAACTCATAGATATGTTATAATAAGTATAACAACAGATTGTTTTTAAAAAATATGAACTAATTCTATTTATTTGTAAAAGCAACATGGACTGAAACTTTTTAAAATATGAAAATGTAATCTAGACATGCTTTTTCTTGCGCTTAGATTTTTTTTATTTGAAGAGATCATATTTCAAGATAAATTTTATTTTGCGACGGTCAAAGACGAAGCCAGTACTCCTCCCATTTATCCCCCATTAATAGATTTATTTATTGCTCCGATTTTCCAATTCTAATTTCCCCAAATCCCACAAATTGAGCCAAAAACTGATGTTTAGGTTAACAGAGATGATTTTCTTTAATTCCTTCCTTATTAGATATGATTGCATGATTGATGCAATAAAATAAAGTATAAGAATTATCATAATACACCACTTTAAGTTAAAACAATTAGCTTAGTTAGAAGTAGTAATAATTAAAATTATACTTTCAAAAAAATTTTCTAATTTTATCTGAATTTTTTGTTCTTAGAGTATTTCGTAATTTATATGTACAAAATGCTTATTAAAGTAATTTTTCTATTCTAACATTGCTTGTAAATACAGATACAATCAATAAAAATATTGATGATATCTATTGTCTTAAGCAATGTTTCTATGTATAAAAATGAATTGTAAGCTATTCATTATAAACATGTAGCAATCTTTGCAGTTTTCCTTAGAAACTGATTTTTTGATCTTAAAATCACATGCAATATAAGTAAACGGTTAATCATGCAGATGTTGATTAATAAATCTTTAGATTTGGTATAAAGTTTTCCTTTGTCTTTAATAACAAAAATCGTGATTGTATTTTCATACTAGGAAATATAAGTGTCAAAAAATAGTTTTAACTTAGGTATTTAAAGTGATTCTTTTGGGAAACATACTTCCTAGTTGTTATACAGAGGTTATAGAGAGGTTATTAACACATTTTTAGAACCATTTTAATAAAGAATTTAAAAAAAAAGTAAATGTTTTAGAGTAAATATTTTTGGCAACAGCTTACTTACTATTTGAAATTAGAAATATCGTCAACTTCTTTTAAATTTATTCTTCTTTCAAAATGTCGCATGTAAACAAGCTGTGGATTGAAGGATATGTTTTTGTGCTTTCCGAAGAGAAATTTTCTTATTCCAGCATACAAAAATGTTGTGAAATGCATGGCATTAAAATTTTATAAAAGCAACGTTATTAAATAAGCAACATTATTAATGGGACAGGTAAAGACCGGCAATCATTATTTCTACATGGAAAGAAGACTCCAAACGAATTTCCGAAAAAAGGTACGTACTGTTTCAAATGTTTCTAAAGAGAAATCGCTGGTAACAAGAGAAAATCCGCCAACACAGAAATCATTTGCAAAGTTTTTAAATACATCTGCTGCAACAATAAATAAAATAATAAACAAATATTTACTTAAAAAAGTTAAAAAACTTAATTTTCACCAGCTTTTATTGAGACATGTGGCTCAACGCAAAACAATTTGTAGAATCCTGTATGAAAACCATGTAGCAGAAAATAAATAGAAATACATTGTGACCCTTGAAGAAGCATGGGTTTAACCAAATGACTGCAACAAAAAAGGTCTATTTACTATAGAAAACGAGGAGAAAAAATGTACAAACCTGGTTCCGACAATGTAAAGAAAGTTTCAGTAAGGGATTTATGATTGTCGCATGTTTCTCCTACAATGGAAATTTAAAATAAGAAGAGTAGAAAAAAAATGTTAAATTCAACTCATCATAGTATCAGGAGATGGGTTTACGTCCAATATTTACAGAAGAAATTCCACTTCTTTATCCCAATGACTTTCAAAGAGTAAAACATCATCAAGACAAAACTACAAGTCATACTTCAAAAACTACCACTGTATTCCTTGAAAAAAATGAAGACTAGTACAGGTATTGCATATATACCTTTTCAAAATTTTCCTACTAAGTCCCCTGGCGTTTCATCTATGGACTATTGTGCCTTTGGTCTGTTAAAAAGAGCTCTTTCTAACACAAACGCACCACGATAGATGGACTCTGAAAAGTATTGGAAGAGGAATGGAAAGCAATACCCCAGCAAGTTTTACGAAAAGCTCTTCTATCATTGAAATCACTAAGTAGGCTTATAGTCCTGAAAAAAGGCTATCAGATCAAACATTTAAAAAAATAGTCTTTACATTTTAAACATTAATTGAATGGCCCCGAAATCATTCTAAAAATGTTTTTGTACCCTCTGTATTTAATTTCCTTCTTTCTTGAAAAATAATTTTTTTTTCTACACTTCAAGTATTATCTAGATATTTTCAACTATCGTTCGAGTTTTGAGAAATTTATTTAGGCTTCCTTTAAGTTCCAATGTAAATTAGTTCTGGCACCTTTAACGTTTTAAAAACTTGATATGTCTGTTTAATTGACTGTCTAAAAATTTATAATTTTGCTTTGATTATATTTGATACATGTAAGAATAACTGTTAGTCAGATACATTATACTGTTATTAGGAAATTGCATTCTGGTACTTAACCTGCCTAATTTCATTTAAATTCAAATTATTTACCCGCAGTGAAGTAAATTAATTTACCAGAGTTAAAACATATCTAAATTTCAAGCAGACTAACCAGGGTTTTAAAATATTTTATTAAATGATTGATATAATTTGATACCAATTTATAAATTATTGTGGTTAAGACAACTGTTCAAAATAATTGATGTAAAAAAAAACTTATCTATGGTAAACTTCGATTTGAAATGGTGAGTACTTCTAGTTTTTGCATCTCAGAAATAGAAAAAAAATATTTGAATCAATTATATTATAATTATCATGCATTACGAGACAAAATATTGCATTTAATAATTTGAAAAATTAAAATATAAAAAGTATACCTATGCTAAATTTATCATTAATTTAGTAATAAAATGCAATTTGACAATTATTTTTTATAGTCATAAAATTTATTTTTTTTTTGTTCAGTCACTCTTTTAGGTTTCCAAGTAAATGTCAGATTGAAATACTGGAATTTAAATTACTTTTCAAATAATTATTATTACAACATTCAAAATATTAAAGCTTAATTTCTTCTGACTTAAATTATAACTGTAAATAAAACACAATTATGTTTATATTCTTAAAGTATTTTGTCAAGTTTAATTACAGAAAATTTCTATATGCCAAATATACTTACATTCTAACTTTTTTTGTAATGGAAAATAATATTTTTTTAACAAAAACTGGCAACAGTTATTAGTTAATGCATTTTTTCTTTTGAAACATTGATCTTACTAATTAAATTTGTCGTTATCATCTGCAAGATTTTTAACCTTCTTATTAATAACATTTTAAATATATTATCTGATTGACTTCGGAAAATATTTTTGAATTACACTGTAGCCTATATATTTAAAGTGCTTATTTAACTTAATCATTTTTTACATATTCAGTAAAGCAAACGTCAACTTTCATAAGAAAAGCCAATCTATCACAGAAATAATGTATGATAAAAAATTAGACTACCATTTAAATTCTTTAAAATGATTAAGCTATTACGTTAAGCGGATTTTTTTAACAGGCATTATTTATTTTCAGAATGATGGTTTAATTAGGTCTCAGGTATTGAACACGTTATTTCTTGGACTTGAAAATAGGGAATCATATTATTTTGCTTTTGAATACATTTTTTTTGGCCTTATAATATGTGGACATAATAATAATAACAATAAAAAATAATAAAAATAAAAAAACTATAAAATAATAATAAAAAGAGAAGAAGAAATAAGTGGAGCAAGGCTTTCGAAATAAACATCTTAAATTGTCATCTATTTATTGGAATTTAATTTATATTGATTAAATTTTTATTAAATAAACTAGAACTTTATTGAAAATACTTAAGAAAAATGTATAAAAGAAATGTCATAAGGAGTCATTAACTGTATATAAGAAATATTTTGTGGGAAAATGCAAACACATTTTGCTTATTTTTTTGTTCCATCTATAAACACTTGTTATATATCAATCAAGTATAACGTAACTTTATTTATATATAAAATGAAATATATACTGAATACGTTGTTTCATACACTGATAAACATGTTTAAATGTATATTTATCAAAAGATTAATTATATTAATAATTAAATAAAGCTATATGTTTAAAATTAATTTTTTCTTTCCTTCCATTTGTATAAATTTATATAGGCTTTCAACTCACTAGGGAAAATTATAGATGTTATTCTCAAAAATAGTTAACTTATAAAATAATTAAACATTTTGGAAGATCATGAAATAAAGGAAGTTTATATTTTTCTATTTCACTTGAAATCACAAACAGAGCAATAAAAAGTATTAAAATTTTTGAAATTTATATTATATCATTAATTTATTTTGCTAGCAGTTGTGACTTTTTTTTTACGTTCAGTATAAGTAGTTTTGAAATACCTATACCATATTTGAATAATGTTTTTGAATCTTTTATATATTTTATAATGTAAGTTACAATTTCAACATCAGATTTAAAACTTTAAATATGACTTACATTTGGAAACAGAGAGATAATTTTATATTTCTTTAATTATGGGATTATTACAAGGAAATTATATATATATATATTCATATACTTGAAATTATATGGAATTTTTAAGTTTAAAAAAATATTTTCAAAATAATATGTATGCAAACAGAGCATTTCATATGAAGATCTATTTCGCACATTTCGAAATATATAAATCATATTTTGGGAAACTGAAATTTATTAGTAATTAAAGAAAATTTTAATCTTTAAATGAGTGCCAGGAAGGAAATTGATTAATGCGGAATTGAGAGTTTTGCAAGATAATAGACGTTTGGAATATATAACTACTAAACTAAATATATAACTACTAAAATAAATAACACATTGATATATTGTCAATAAAACGTAATGCATACATTTCAAAATACATTCGTTTTATTGAATATAATGTGTTTGAAAATTGTTAAGATTTTTCATTAAGGATTTCTTGTCAAAATGTTTTGATGTATCCATTAAATTTTCAAAGCATAAAAAATAAACTAATGCTTCAGGAAATATCAAAGTTTGTATTTTAAAAAATAGTTTTTTAATATAATTTCATAAAAATGCTTTCTGACTTTGTTATTTAACTAAATAATAAGGAAAATCAACTAATTTAACTAATAATAAGGAAAATCACAAAATTTTATTTAAAGAAATTATAAATAGTTCTTTAAGAAATTTATATATTACACTGCTGTATTTGAACTTACTTTATAAGTTGAAGGGAATATGAGCGTAATTAACTCTTATAAACAGCCATTATAAGTTATCAAAAATAAGAAACTATCCTTATAAGTGATGACATGCTCTAAAAAACAATTTGGTGTTTGATCATTCAAAGGAAAAAAATTCAAACTGAAACATTATGAATCCTCTTAAACTGACACCATTCATCTACTCAAACACCAAAAATAACTGTCAAATGCCTTTTCTCAGAAGCAATACAAAGGTCTGCTTGTGTCTTAATAGTCCGTTCAAAATGTGACAGTATTTGAAGATCAAATGTTCATTGTATCATGTGAATTCTAAGGTGTGTCACTGAAAGAAGCATTGTAAATACGGAATATTTGGTTGCTCTGTCACGTTTTACAATGGCTTCCAAACTTTTTATTCTCAGTCATCTTATCATTCAAGTCTGTTTCAGCATCTATCATCCGCTTACATTTCGTGAAATCATACGGAAAACAGCTCGGGGTGCTAGCATTAAGAGGGATAAATTGCGAAAGGAGTGCCAAAGATAGCAATCCTCGCAAATCTTCTTCAATTCAGAACGGTTCAATGCTCATTGATGCAAGGAAGGCGGTGAGTGTGAAATAGATATTATACGTTCATTTTTTTACTCGACAGTAAAAGTTACTTTTTTAGAAGAAGGAGGAAGGTAAGAGCTAGTTTTGTTACCTAAATTTAATTTAGAAAAAAAAGAACTGCATAAGAAGATTAAAAAAACGTTTGAGAAAAATAGGTTAATAGTTTTTCCATATTTTAAGCTGATCTAATCAATAAACAAAATTAGAAAATTTATAGGTAAAATGAATTAACTAGTTTTAATAGAACATATGTAATTTTTTCGCGAGATAAAATATTAAATTGAATTTTAAATAACTATACTTTTAATAATTTTGCATGTTAAATAATAAGCTACTTATCTTTTTTCTGCAATTTCTGATGTCTTATAATTTACTTTAATATATATATATATATAGATAGGTAGATAGATAGATAGATAGATAGATAGACAAGCAGACATAAATAAATGCATGCATACATTTATGCTTGGTTTTATATATTTTGTGTTAATTTTCTGAATGACAATAATTATGTTGTATGATATTATAATAACTTGAAATGATATTTTTCTTTTTTTTTATATAGTTTAAATGAATTTTTCTAATTTATCTTTTAAGATCTTTTGATACCCTTTTATTGAATTAACAATGTTGACAAACAGATGGTTTTCACCGAAAAGAGGAATAAATAATTGCTTGAGAATAAATACTATTGTTGAGCCTAATATTAGTTGCACATAACTGAACTGTAAATAATTCTATAAGCTACAAATAAAGGATATAAAATAAAAGGAAAGTGATTCTACATAAGTTCATATTAAAGTAAACACCATTAAAGATTCTATCCAACTTTATCCGTACAAAGTTTCTTGCTATCAACAGAAGACATTATTAAATCAGGAAAGGGAGCAAAGCGTTCACTTCTCAAGCTACTTTTCACTACAAGTAAATTGAAGTTTTGCATGCTTTCAAACACACTGAAATAAAAAATGGAAAAAAATAAAATATTTTTCTTTCTGATTAAACTCGTATTTCTATGCGGTCAGAGAAAAACAAAGCATTATTGTTTTTTTCTTATGTAAACGAACTTTTATGTAGAAGATTCTTTTAAGAGCAGAGAAAGGACGAAAATTTTTACAAGAAAAATAAGCATTTTTTTTTAATTTGCTGAATTTGCATACGCTTTCAATTTCAATAAATTAATTTTAAATCATATCACAAATGATATACTTTTGTCAGTAAAATGTGAATTATTTTATTAAGAATAAATGCGTAGATTAAAAGGAATAGTTTCCAATAACTTTAGTTAATTTTCAAATACCAAAGTTAATACTATATAGTAATGTATTTAGAAAATGATACTATGTATCATTATATGTTTATACATTCGAGTTTAAATTAGTTATTCACTTGAAAATCTAATTTTTTTATTTTAACTGTTTCTTTAAAATTTAAGTATTCTATCAACAGAGAGAATATCATGAAAAAAATATTCAGTTCAAAATCTCAGGTGATCCATCAGATTTCAGAAAAAATATAAAGTCCAATCTGACGCTATAATTTTTAATAATACATTTTATAGAGTTATCGCATTCATTATTTCTAAATTATAAAAGAAAATGCTAAAATATATTCGTTTTACATCGTATTAAAACATTGAGAAATAAAATATTTTAATATGAAATAAATAATTTCAAAACTTTGTTGATGTGAAGTTGTGAAAAAAGTTTTGTTTCTCATATTTAAGTACAAGTATATATCAAAATAAAAACACCAAAAGCATTTAAGGTTGCTGTTCTAAGTACTTAATTTTAATTTTGGAAAAGCACTTGTGTAAATTGTATAATAAAAGTTCAGAATTATTCCTTATGGAAGCATACAATGGTTTTATTTAAAACTAAGACTTCTGTAGATATGAATATTCATAGCGTGTTAAATATATGTTTTAGTTCAAAATATTTTATGAGTTTTATGGTAGAATTTCAAAACGATTTCTTTTATCTCCAGCAGAGTATGTTTTTATGAACTTTCTGTTTTGGAACAATGCTTTTATTAGTTTTATTTTGTGGCTTTACAAAACACAACTCTCCACTAAAACGTTTTAGGAGCTTTTAAAACAAGGCTTCAGTAGCTATTAAGTGCACAGAAAACATAGTTTTGATAATGAAATTAATTTAGATTAGCTATGTTTTCACTACCAGTTTAAAACATACACTGAAGAGTCTGTTTATACGAGTATAAAAGTTAAGTTGTAAGCATGCGCAGTTGAGGTGAATGGATGCAATGGAATATGACCATGACTTATTTGTTATACATGTGCAATAACTCACATTTTATATTAATGAATTGAACAATTCGTATTCATCTGGTCATAAGAATGTTTTTCTGAAAAACTAAATTATATTGTTTTCTTATACTTATAAAGTATAAATTAGCATTTATTTAGAAATTATTGTGTATAATATACATCTTATAAATGAGCTTCGTGCAAATTGAAATGAAGTTTGAAGAATTCCTGTTTTGAGTAATGAGTTTAAAACAATATTAAATATCTCACTTATTTTTTCGATAAAATATGCAAGCATATATTAAATGATTCAATCACTACATTAACATTTTTAATACAGAATAATATTACTAAATACAAAAGGATTTATAACTTTAATTTATTAAAATGTTAAGCTTTTAAAATATATGAAATTAAGTATTTCAGAGCACTAAAAGGATTTTAAAGACAATATATATGGAATAAATAAAATTACAGTCTACTATACACATCAAAACTAAATTATGTTTATTATTACAATTTTTTAAATAAAACTAGTTTATTATATTTAATAAAACATAAATAAGTAGAACTTCTGATACGTTTTTTTTTCTTATTCTGAAACAAGTAATTATTGCTTTATATTTTTCTATCAAAAGCAAGTGTACATAAAATATAGAAAGGAATTGTGTGGCCTTTGAACACTGAGGACATTAGTTTGAATCAAATAATTGAAAGGAAACCTTCTACATGCTAAGATGAATTTAATTTTTATATATCTTATTGTATATATGTTCCATGAATAGCAATTGTAAGGCATCTCTTTTTACCCAACAATAGCTATAGGCACAATAAATCACTTCCTGAATATCATAGGATTCATCTGACAAAGACATAAGAACGATAAACAAAATTCTGCTCTTATGGTTTCGAATCGTTGCTCTGTAGACAAAAAAAAAAAAAAAAAAGACATTTAATCAAAGTAATAAATGTGCGCCCTATGGCATAATAAACAATAACTTATTTCAGAACATAACAAGTATTATTTTGTCAATTCAAGTTAATTTTTATTAATAATTAAAATATTACACACAAATATAATGAAAACGGAAAAATTTTTTTAAGTGTATGCTAATTCTAAGAAGGACTATAAAATTTCATATAATTTACATATTTTTCACTATTTTATGCTAGATATTCTATAGTGTATTAAAATATAAAAGTAATTGTGTTAGATACATAGAAGAAAACATAGATATATTTGCCTAAACTGGAATATATTTTTACATTTTTCATAAATATTTCTTTTGTTTAGTTTAAATAAGACATTTTTTCATCTTTGAGGATAAAAAAAAGATTTGTTTTATTTTATGTTATTTAAGGGAATAAAAAACTAAATAAACTGTTTAATGTGAAATTTATTGTAGATCATACATTGAAATTTTTCATAACTTTCGCACGAGATATTCGTTGGATTGTTTGTCTACTTCTAAAAATTTAATAATTATTTATCATCTAGAACTTCATGGGAAATGGCAAAATATAACGTTGACACGTGTAAGAAAAAAATTAAAACTAGATCAATATAGATAATTTTATTTTAAATGTAAAATGCCACATATTATAAGATATCTTACACTGCTATCCCCAAGATTCGTTCACACAGTTTCTTTAAATAGTTTTCTAAATAGGGTGACTGAATGATAAGAGCATAAAAGAGAAAATTTTCATTTACTAGATTTGTCCTTATATATCAGTATCAGAGCAAATGGAAGAGTGCTCAATTTTTTAAAGTCTAATTAATATATTCTATTCAAAATATATAAAATTATCTTTTTCATAAAAAATATAGTAATATTCTTTTTCTCGCGAATTATAACTTTTTCAGGAGAATATTTATCCGAATTCACGAAATGTTGCTATTTAGGAAAATGATAAAAACAAAATTGAGACATTAAATATTAGAATATTATTGAAAATTACAAATTATTAAATATTGATACAAAAATTAAATACAAATTATTGAACATTATTAAATATTGAATATTATTTTAAAATGAATAGATATTGTTGATACTTTCATTTGCAAAGAAATAATGATTATAATTAAAATAAAGATTTAAATATATATTATTTGTTTGAAAACCTTATGACTATCTACTACATCTTTTGAGACTCGGTTTCTGCAATCGTATTAATTAAATGTACTTCACTCTTGGTATATTAATAAGTTACGTGATTGACGACGCCCATTTTGTCACGTTGAGCAAGATCATTTCCATTCCGTGTGATCAGACACGGAAGTATATTATGACATATTCGTGAAGACAAAGATGAGTAAAATGTCATGCAGAATCTTTTCATTCATTTTAGTTTCAGCTTATTTTCGCACATCCCTTTTTTCTTGTAACCTCTTACATTTCCTGTAAGCTATTTCCATTTTCAACATTTTACATTTAAAAAATAAATTTTTCTTCCCTCTTTTGGCTTACATGATTATTTGAGAGATGGTTATTTATGATTCATTCCCGTTTTTAGGGATTTTCTTTCTCTCACTAGAAGCTTCAGATTTGACACTTTCTTCGGATACAGCATAGGAAATATTTTATTACGAGTAACTGTTTCTGATTAATAATAATTAACCTTTTAATTTGTATTTCCCTTGACAAGGCAAGAAACATGGGCATTAATCCATTTCATTGCCATTAGGGAAGTCATTGGCTACTGTCTAGTAATCATAGGAAATAATGAATTATTTTACACTGAAAAAAATTTAATGTAAATGTTTTTGATTGTCTGTATATATATATATATATATATATTATATAAAGATATATATTATTAAGATTTTTAAATTTTACAAAGTGTTTTTGAAAAGCAATAAACTAGAACAAAAAAATTCCGAGAATCTTTCCTTTGAATTCACTTTCAGTACGTATCATAACTACTCTTTCCTCCTCAACTACCACTTGAAAGATTTGATTGTAATTTGATGTTTTAGTCTTAAAAGTTAGGATAACTATACTTTGAGTAATAAGAAACTAAAAGTATACAAACAAAAGGAAGTAAAAAAAAAATACATTTTTAGATTCCATTAATTAGGCCATAGGGATAAATTTCAAAACAGACGTATACATGAATCTACATTTTCCCCTAGTTCGATTTTATTTTACGAAATAAAAAATTAATAAAATTGGCTTATGAAATGAAAGCAAATTTACTATTTAATATTTTTTATTACAGATTTAGTTTTTAACAAATAATTATTATTTTCTATTAATATATATGAAAAATATCTGTTATATTTAAAAACAAATACAGAAACAATCATTTTAAGCTTTTTCTGTGGTTATAACTTTATTTTGGAAAGAAACATGAAAAAGTAAACGAAAATGTGAGAAAAAATTGTTTAAAGGAATAAAGGATATGTTCAGGATCAATTAGGTTGGGTCCTGAAACCAGCTGCATTGTAAAGAATAATTTCTTTTTTTTTGGATCTAATCTTCAATCTAATAATTTCATTCCAGATGGGGAAGAGCATCATACTAGCCCTTCTCCAGCACTTTAATAAAAAGAAATGAATAATGTAACATTTCTTCTTCCACTGATTGTAAAGGAAGAAAATGTGTGAACATTTCAGGAATCTGATCAATTCTTTGATGAGATTCTTTGTTCTTTCTTTAATTACAGTTAATTTCCATTAATGTTTTTCTGATGTTTTAATACACATGCTCACTGTTTTGAAACAGACATGAAATTTTTCAATATATCTTAAAATATTAAGCAAATAATTTGATATTTATATACAATAATTTAAAAACACATGTTTCATATACTTTTTAAACTTAGGTTAATAATATAGATAGAATAAAAAAAATGGTTTGAAGTAAATCACTTAAATAATAATATTGTAAGTAGTTACCATGAACTGAATTGGATATTTTTTTACGTGCACTGTGATTGGTAAAGTTAACGCTAGTTACAATTACGTAATAATTATAAATAAGAAAAAATAATTTTATGATGGCTTTATACCATTACTTCATGCCTGAAAATACATTATAATTGAAGTATTTTTCTTAAAATTTTATTTCTTATTTTATGCTGCCTAATTTAGCATGAATTTAAATTTGCACTAAATTAATATTCGTAATTGAAGAATGTAACATTTAAAAGCAATATCATATAAATAAGTAGAATTTCAAGGAACATTCAGAAAAGTAGCTATAATGACAGCTATAAAAAGCGCATTAATTATTTTTGCGTATTAATTATCATTAAATAACGTGTTAATCATTTTTAAAATAAGTACCTGAAAAGAGTATGGTTGCATAAATATAGGATAACTTGTTAAAATGGGTTTGATTTAACTAACATCAAGGAGTTTTAAGTCATTATTTCCTGGATAAATACTTCCACAGTGGAAAAACTAAAATGTAAATTTAAAACTTAAAAATAAAAAATAAAATGGTTTTTATTGAATCATTATAATTATAAAAGCTTAATGTAAGTATTCGAATTAAAAATAATAAAAGAATTTTTAATGATATTCGGAATTTTAAAATATTTACAAAAAATCCCTTAATATATCTTAAAAGGAACTAATATTTTAATATGTATTTGGTTCTTAATTGTTTTCATCAGACTAAATTAGGATTCATTTAAACTGAATGTATTACTTATTGGGTAACTATTATATAAAAAAATTTCATTTGCACTTTACATCAATATTATACATCTAAGAAATTAATTACTAAAGCTCTTCAAGAGATAAACTTGAAATACAAAGGAATGTGTATGTGACTCCTACAATAACACACTGACTCATGAAATTATAGTGATTTATAATGTCGTAGTTAGCAACTCCATTTTAGTATTTTCAGAACAACTGAATGAACTGATTAAAAATTAATTGACGAGGTGTGCAAACATTATAATAACATTTACTTTTGACTCGATTCTAAGGCGAAAACACCGTTTGTAATTAATTAAAATACGATAGTAAACAAAAATGTAAATAATATTTTTGCAAGCTGTCAAAATTTGATGATTCAAAAATATTTTTTTTTACATATTATTAATTTTAAATTATGTAGAAATAAAAATTGTTTTTATAGCCCATATAGTATGTAATACTTTTTGTTAATAGTAAAATCTAAACTTAAATAAAGATACTGAACGATTTATATTTTATTCTATTTTTATAGATCAATATTTCAATATAAATTGCAACATGAATTGTTAAATTTGCAATTTCAGCACAATATATAACATGGAATTAAAAGAAATTCTAAATGACGAAAGGATTCTAAATCAGATTTTCAGAAAAGGATTTATTACACCATTCAGTTTGCAAGGAGCTCATCTTTTAAAAAATGGCGCTTCTTTAACATACAACAAACCCGATTTTATGAAATATGAAGTATGCTTAAGTGTAATTCTCTTCAGCAGCTCTTAAACTTTCAATATCAGAACTTCTTTAAAATATAGTCTCTGCTGTATCGAGCAAATTTATCTCACGTTTCCTAGGAACATAATGAACGTAGTTTATAAATAATTCATCGGATGAGGATGATTATGCAAAGAAAAGGAGCTTTGGGATAGAATGGAGGTATTGATGATGGAGGAAAGTGATTCAATCTATTGAAGTACATGGACTCTCATAAGAGTTTGGGTTTCATGTAAAAATACTTGCAAATAGAATTTTCAAAATCAATGTTTGTTGTATGCAAGCGATTAGGCAAGTATTTATTAGAGAAAAGAATTTCAGTATAATTTGTTGTGAAAATAGTAAATAAAATTAAATCTTTTTAAATTTAAATTAAAAAAGAAAAGTTTCATTTAAATGTTTGATAAGTATATGATTATAAAATAAAGAATTTACAGCAAAGATAAAAAAATGGAAAGTAAAGTTCATGTAAGATTAAATATGAAAATAAAAAATATATACAATTTTTTAAAGAACATTGAGATAATTTTGAACCTCAGTGGTATAACAAGGCGTATACCTGCCTTAGTATAAAGTTATTTTAGTTAAAAAAAAATTTTCCTTGCATTATTTTTAATGAAATACTGCTCATAAGCTATTTTTTGTACATTAAGTGCTTGATATATATATTGCTTATAATTTCCTGCAAAATTACGTCTCCTTTTGTTATATAAAGCTGACAACTTTTATTATTTTTTTAGTTATTGACTACTAAGTGGCAACACTTAAGTCAATCGCAATCATCGCTAAAAGTAAAAATTTAGATTTCAGCTTCACCTTACCTATTAAAACGTTAATATGTAATACAAATTACGATAATTACGGCAATGAAAATGACGTATTTAAAATCTGTTGTTGGACTCAATGTCATTAAGGATAATGGTACTCGAAAGAAATGTAAAGTAATTTCTATTCTTTTTAGTTACTTAATATTCAAAGTACCTTTTTATTTTATTTCGACGGCACTGTACGTTAAAATTTGGACTTACAAGGTTCATCAATTATAATTACAGTAAAAACTCCTAAAGAATATTCTAGTCTTAAATTAATATGATGTCCTTATAAATACAAAAAAATTAGCCTTCTATAAGTCCTATTTGGCAAATTATTTTTATTCTCCATTTAACATTATAGCCTAAGCAATTGTCTCAAGAATATTGTTCATAATAATTATGATTGGGAAAAACACTCATGTAAAGACAAATTTTTTCTTTTAAAGTAATATCATAAAAGTAATATGTTTAATAATAAATTATTTTATAATAATATTTAAAAATATTAAAGGAAATCTAAATAAATTTCTTAATAGTGAAGTTCACATTTTATAATGTTAATATTAATAACTTAAATATCTAAAAAACATGGGTTATTAATACAAAAAGAAGTATGAGCTGAATTAATTTATGTTTAAATTAAAAAAATATATTTATAGGTGAAAAAATGTATTTATTAATATATAAATTAAAAAATATAGCTGAAAAATGTATTCATAGTTATGAAGTGAAAACTAGTTGCAAACAGTCAGATATGTATTTCAAACCCTATAATAGAAGTTATATAAAAAAAATTCAATTATTGAAGAAAATGGATTAATAACAAAAAACACGTATTTCACAGTTCTTTTTGGTTTACAATGAGAAATTTGGAATGAACTACGATAAAATTCTTCTAATTCATGTTTCATTAGTTACTGCAAAGCTAATGATATTCATATATTTTTAACTATAATCATTCATGCAATACTTTCAAAATACGCGTTTAACAAAACTATATCATGGTAGGAATCCTAATGTCCCAATCGGAAATATATCCAGCAAACATTTATTGGTCAAAAGTGCGATTTAAACCATATGTTTTCAATGTCCCTATAAAACGAACTATAATAGAATTTTAAAGAGAGAAAGTGGCTCTATATCTGGAAAAGGTCCACTTTTCAATACATACACCGGGAAGCAATAAAATGAAGCATGAAAGTGGAAAGTGGACAAATTTTTCTGCTGTTAGATACTTGATAAAGGCTTCAGATATAAAATACTTTCATACCCAAAGAAAATTTCATTGATACATACATCTTTCTTTAAAAAAGCACACTTACGCTGAATTTCATCAGAAAATGGAAGTTTTATTCTCTTTTTAAGGAGAAATAAGTTTTTGAAAAAATAGTTTTATCACAGAAGAAAACTTTGTGTGATGTTGGATATATTTTTCGAATCTAATTTTACTAAGTTTATACAATTTATAATACTAAGTATTATTTTAAGGTTTTAATAATAGATTTCTCCAATTATATTTTCAATGAAACTGTATTATATTTACTATTTTAATTTAAACTGTCTAAAAAATAATTATTTGATTGTACTAAAACGTCAAAATAAAAGTTTTAAGTATTATTGTTAATTAACAAAGAATATGAAAACTAAGCAATGAAAGTGTTTGTATAGACTAAAATAATGAAATAATTTTCATTGAAATAATAAGTTTTATGAAAAAAATAAGAATTTTAAATTTTTCGTACAGTAAATATGATTAATTCATGAGACTTGAATGATATTCAAACTAGTATTTAATTAAATTCACTTTTTCTGTAAAATGCCTTTATAGTAATTGAGTACAGTTAAAGAAAAACTACTTAAATGTTAATGTCTCTTTCAAATATAAGTAATTCATTTATAAAATTAAAACATCTTCTTAACGACATTGTTTATTTTGCAAAAATCTGCCTTTGTAAAATTTCATTTTCAATATGTATGTTTTTAATAAACAATGTCAAAAACTTTTATTTTATACGGTTTTAAATTGCTTGAAATATTTATAAAATGTATAATACTCATGGGACAATCTTTTTGAAAATGATTATTTTCCTTTTAACTTTCTTATGATTTCGATAAACTTTTCATTTTTCTTTTTATATTAAAAAATTTAATATTTACTCCAAAGCCATAAAAATATCGATAGTAAGATTGTATTTCTCATTGCTATTTTTAAGTAGTTCTTTCACTATTTAATTTTTATTTCGTATGTCCTTAGGGAAGTTGACTATATTTATTACATTTCCTGAACTAAGTTATACGAAATCACAAGACATGTAGTATTGACCAATTAATCTTGACACCACTTAGAAAAGAAGATAACTTAAAAGTAAAAAAAATGTTTTGTAAGACTTTTTGAACATACGCTAACTATTCCAGATATCTTACAATTTACCATATTTTATAAACAAGTTTCTTTATTTAAGACAACTGATATTGATACAATATTCTGAATTTTCTCTTAGTGATATTATTCTAAGTGAATGATGAATGCTCATTAAAAACTTAAAATTAACTCAGCTCTTCATAATTAAAATTACATCATTTGTTTATATAACATAGATATTTAATAATAAATCAGGTTTAATTCCTTTTATCATATCGCATAATTATGATATTATTAAAAAAACTGAGCTCAATTTATTCAATTCATAAAAAATAATGTAAAATAATAACTAATGGTATGATGCATGCAAATTCCATAATGGTAAAATTATAATATAAACCTAGTTAAGATGAATATTTGTTTAAATTTCCAAATATTATTATATGATAAATCTGTTTAAATAAATAAACTATTTAAGTTTCTGTCCGTAGACAAGCTACATTACACGTTTCAACAAAAAGAACTCGTGAATTATAAACTTAAAATAATATTTGTTTAAGAAGTTTGATTATTTAATTTTGTATTATTAATACCAACATTTATTTTCAAAACTTAATGAATGCACTGAAAGTAAATTTCTGTTTTCCAAAATTTAGATATCGGAACTGATGCAACGGAACATTTTTAAGATATATGCTCCGTTATAATATATAAAATGTATGGCTAGTTAAAATATATAGTATTTAAATATAAAACAATTTTGATAGTTTGTCAATATTTTTTTGTTAAGAATGAATTTTATATTTAAACTAATAAAGATGTTCAAAATAAAGCCAAATAAAATAATTTTTAAAAATTGCCATGAATCTTTACATTATTACATAAAAATTAAATCTTCAATGTCATAAATCAGAATATAATTGTGATTTCATTATCAATAGGCTATTTGGAATATTTTTTATGTGTTGAAAATATCGCAATCTACACTGCACCAATGACAAATTAGTTACTAAAGTTATTTAAGCCAGTAAATTCAATCAAATATAAGAAAGAATATTGCAACAGAAATGTAAGTGAATAATATTAACAATGAATTCTGTAAAATGATAACTGTCAGTAAGGAGTCTCATGACTAAGTTAAATTTGTGTTATGAGAGGCACAATATTATTATATTTTATCTAAAAGGAACATATTAAAGCAAAATGAAAATATTTTTAAAAAAGTATTTTTGTAATTATCACAATTAGTAATCATGCAATATTTACCCTAAAGAATCATATAAATACATCTAAAATTATAGAACTGTAATATCTACATTCCGTAACAAATTTATAATTCTTACTATGATTTTAAAAGAATATAAAAGTCTTTAACCATTTATGAATATCATAGCCGTGCAATAAATGATAAATTTACATACTGTTTATTTTAAAAACTATATTCTTTGTTTAAAGTTTGCAATATTATGGGATCTGAAAATTTGGAAACATAAATAGAAGGCTTAATTTTCATAAAGTGAAATTATATATGGAAACACATAAATCATTGAAGAAATTTCATCTTGAAGTAACGGAAATAAATATTTTTTTTGATTTGTACTTTAACATATCAGTAACGCGTGCATACAATACTCCGCTAATGTATTTAATATTGACATCATACGATTTTGTGTATTATTATGTATAATACCCTATAGAAACGAGTTAATGTATTGATGAATGAAATACATATAAAATCCATTAAATTGCATCTATTTTATAATTAATTATACTTAGTTATTTTACACATTTAAAAGAGTTTAATAAAATTACTTATTTTAATTTGTTAAATACTTTTGCTATAAAAATGAAAAGATTAGACAATTTTTCTGATGTAAATCTTTCTAAACTTACATTCACGGAATAAATAAAGAATTGCTTTCTTGCATTTCTAGAAAATGTTCTGTATCTAAAGAGCTATATTTTGTGTGTGTTTTCACCAAAGTACCAAACAGCTGTTTCTGATGAATTGCAAACAATTGTCAATTTCCATCATTTATATGGTAGAAATAACCTAAATATATATCTATGTAAGGAAAAAGGAGGAACGATAGATGCATTATTAGCTATCGCATGTTTTTTTCGAAAATATTAGTATATAGGAGTAAGTTATTTATTAAATGAATGAAAATTTAACTTGCTCACACAACCAGTTATAT
>JAPDSC010091356.1:213044-249905 GCA_026290005.1 Latrodectus geometricus | reverse complement strand
ATATATATATATATATATATATATATATTGATTATCATAAATTAAGAAAAAATCATAAAAATGCTAAAACTCCCCAAAAAGCTAAAGCTAAGCTTGGAAAAAAAGAAACTTATACACATTATATAACACATTGGAAAGTACAAAATAGCATAAAAAATCACCTGACAATTATGGAATTAGAACAATTGGCATATGTATACAATGAATAAATGGGATGTGTAAAAATTTGGTATAAGAAAAGTAGCTTTAATATGGGGTATGATTCCTCCAAGAAGCAATACAGCACATACAGTGATGTGTGATACTCTCAATTATGTGATCTATTAATTGTGCAGGAAGTGTCAGCCTCCAAAGCAGTTGAACGAATGTCTGTGGTCTTAGAAGGGGGATAGATATCAGCAACACATCGTCCAAGAGCGTCCGAAAATGCTTAGTTGGGTTAAGGTCGAGTGGTGGAGCTGACCACAGTGTATGTTCAATTATTTCCTACTCAAGATAAGCATTCGGAATGCGAGCCATGTGTGGTCTCGCATTATCATCCTATTGCACGAAAGCATTAATTATTTACGGGCATTTGTGCACACATAAACATCGAGGATGTCACCTGTATTGGTGGGAGCATTAACATTTAAAGAGGAAAAGGCATACAGGTTTGTGCATCCACGCAAAGAGATACCACGCCAAACACAGACGATGTCTGATCCGCAAGCGTCTCTTTCACGGATGTTTGACGAATGAAAACTAGTTGCAGGTTTTCTTCAAATAAAAATGCTTCTTCTACCGTTTTCGATGCTAAACCTGGACTTATCCGTAAAGGGAACAACCCTTCATTGATCACGAGTTCAGTGGACATGTTGACGTTATCATTGCAAACTTCCCACTGATGGCATGACGTGAGTGGGTCGCAAATGATTGGTCCCTTCACTTAAAGACCAAGATGGTTTGAAGTTTTCTATGCATGGTTACCATGAAGTGTGCTTTCTAAGCGTGGTTGGTCTGAATACTAACCTTACGGGGCTTGCTGCAAGAGAGAATGAATGGTATTAAATAGGAGCAGCTAAAACGCTAACATAAAATTTTTAGCTGGAAATTTAATACTTTAATTTTTTTTGAAAATGACAAATTACTTGTTTGTAACATAAAAATTTTATTAAATTAATTCTCCAGAATTCAACATTTTTTAATAATTAACTTTAATAATTTTTCACATAAATAATTTACTAAGTGTTAATTGCTATGAAAAGCAGCATTATATACTATTTTTTGGACCAAGGAACCATATAAGAAATAACTAAAATCATATACTTAACAGTTACTATGTATAATCTAATTTAAGGTTAGTTTTAAAGATAAAAATATTATGTATTAATGATGGAATTTTTGATTTTTTATATAATTTAATTAACCAATATAATAAATATATCTATGATAATTTGTTGTAAATTATATAGAAAATATTCTGGTAAAATGAATTTTTGTTTACTTGACAAGAATTGTCTTAAAAAATTAAAATCTATTTTTGAATTGACTGGTATGGGAAAAGTTAACTTTAGAGTGGCATAAGAAAACATATCGTGACATAAGAAAAATTTATAAAGAAACATGCACTATTCTTTTAAAACATTAAAAAAAAAAGTAATAGTGATTTTTGGAATTTATTTGTTATCATAATTGCATCTTATAAAACTTTATCATTATACAGCAGAAAAAATTCAGTTTACTGAAATAATCATAGCAATTAATGTGTTTCTTTTCTATAAATATTTATAAACTTACATGTGCTTGTTTCATTTGGCTATTAAGATAATCAACTAAATTTTCAGTATTAAAATACATAGAAAATGGTTTTTTATGCAAAGTAGTTTTTTATTTTAATAACTAACAATGTATTTTTTTAATTTAAACACATTAGATGAGCATTACATATTTCGCTTGTGTATTTTTTAAATATAAATTAGATGAATTTAAATTTGCGTGATATCAGAGTTTTCTTCTATTCTGAAAGAAAAAACAAGAAAAAGTATACACATTTCAAAATTTACGAATTATGAATAGGCATAAATTATTTTAATCCTTTACTTAGACAATTAGTATTTATTAATTATCAAAAAAATTATTACTTAAGTATTATTAGCATTGCATTACTTTAAGTATATTTAATTTTTTAACGTTACAGTCAAACTGTTAAATTACCATTTAAACTTTATACTATGTATTCAATTTGAAATTTAATTGAAATACATTTTTTGATTTTTAAACATTGTGAGAAAAATTAGTTTAAACTAATATGATTATTCTTTTTATTGTAATTCAATAAAAAAATTGCTTATAAAGAAATTTCAGACGAAGAATACTAGCTAATGCATCATCAGTATACTTTAGTTTTTCAAAACACTATTTCTATATAAATATAGCATTACAAAACCATATATTTTTAACCGCGTGCGAAGATGTGCTTAACTTTGACAATTTAATGAAATTTAGTGCTTTAGAAGTATTGATTGTAAATTCATTTCATTATATTATGAATATTTTACTCTCGATTTTATTTTACGAAATTTCAATTCTAAATCAATGATAAAAAAATGAAATGCACAGTAAGTGAAATTTTAATTTCAAAATGAAGCATTTCTTTTAACAGCACTTAGTAAAACTATTTATTTTATTTTATTATTTAAATAAAACAACTGAAATTTAAAATATTTAAACTTTTACTCGTTTAAAATGTTTAGATTAATAAATCTAAATTTTATTTCTGTAATACGTAAATATTATAAAAATGAACACTCATATATTTTACAAAGTCAATCATTAATTTCTTATTTCAATGAAGCTCATTCTAGCCATATAAAATTACTCTTATTACTCTATTAATCATTACGCTAACAAATTTATTGCAAAAATGAAAACCCGCGAAACATCACCTTGATACACAAATATGAGAAGAAAAATAGATTACTTATATTAAAATTCAATAACGTATAAAGGAAATAATTAAATTAGTTATGTTGTATATTTTCTTGAATTCACGAGTGTCATTCCAATAAGCTGATAAATAAATTAAAAAAAAAAAAAGATTTAAGATTTTATTTTGGTCTTTCGCATAATAGTGAGTTATGGAAACGAATGATGTTAAAGTGAAACATTTGAATCAAATTGAACACTTTACAATATATAATTCTATTAAAACATTTTTTGCTGAAGCTATTTAAGAATATACTATAAATTAAGTATAATATATATAATTCATTAAAGAATTTATTATGAATATAGCTTTATAATCCAACAGACTTTATTTTTAAAATATTTTTTTTATAGAATTTAGTCTGTTTTACAATGGTATCCATTTATTTGACTGATTTAAATTTTTGAGTCTCACTTAAACAATAACATTATTTTGTATTTATCAAGAAAGATGAATATTAATTATGTTCTGAATAAAACACAACTGTATTTTTGGCATATGCACGACATCAAAACATTTTCTTCATAGAGTTTCTAATGATTGCATAATATAGTGTTGAATATACGTGTATATCTTATGTACTCTGTAAAAATCCCAAGAAATTGCCCAATCTAAATGGCCAATAGAATATGGTGCAGTTCTCATATGTCTTTAATGCAATAACATTGTTTTCAGTGTGTTAAATATAAAATCATTAGTCAATTGTACGAAATGAGTATACATATGACGTCAAAATGTTTTACTCTTTATTATTAAATGAAATAAACTTATGGATTTGTTGTAATTTTATTACAACCGTTACAATTTTATTTACCGTAATAATCTGTGTAAAATATATCACTTCCCTTTTACTGAAATGCTTATATTTATTTTGTTTACTTTTAATTTACAAAAATTTTCAATTAACTTTATTTAAATTGATATAAAGATAATTTATAAGTAAATATTATAAAAAATATTCAACATGTTAAAAGGTAATCTACATGCAGTTTTAAAATTTTTTTAGCATTTCATTCCTAAAGAAAAATAAGGTTATATATTAATATCTCCAATTTTAGTATCTTCTTAACTTTATGTTTTAGTTTTATAGTAAATTCACTTATTTAATTTCGATCTCAAATTTTCTAAAAGCATTAAAATATAAATAGCTCTGCCAAATCGTAAGGCTTAATTACAAAATCTAATATTTATCTAGGGATGATTAATAAAGAGATCCTTTAGACTCTAGAAATCTTTTCATGAAACTTACACATTCTCAAATTAAAACTCCATTCTACTGGAAAATATAATTACATGGCATATCTTGGTAATTTCGTTGCATTTAATACGACCATGATTTTGGAGAAATTTAATTTATCAATTTATTGAAACAAAATATTGAATAAATTATTCTTGGAAAACATAAGTAATGAATACCACAAATAGTTACTTGTAAACTAAAAGCAGCATCAAAATTTTTTTCTTCTTCGAGTTTCTAATTAAAGCACAAAGAAAATAAAAAGTGATTTAAAGGGAATTATTTCAATTTATATGCAATAATGTGAAAATAAAGAAAAGTGAAATGCTCTTGTTATGGGTGCTTATATGCTTTTTTAATTTTCTCTTGTGCGTAATGTAAACGAAGATCGTTGCTTCATTGCCCCATTCGTATAAATCTTTTTTACTTATTAACATCTTAACCTTCAAAGTCTTGCGTGAAAGACAAACATGCACTTAGAAATCACTGAAAATTCAATACATTTATTTTGATGGGGTATTTAAAGAATATTATAGTTCACACAACACAATTTGTCATTCTAAGCATTCAAATCTGTGAAAGAAATGTGTTTACTGCGTGTTTAATATATAAAACATTTTTATATATTAAACACGTATTTATATAACACGTATTAAACGGGTATTTAAAGAATATAATTAAATTTAAATATCTTTAGAGCGAACTCCTTTATTTAAGTATACTTTGATATACCTGCATTCTATAATATGATTTTTAAACTACCTTTGAAACCAAATTTGTCTTAAATCCATAGCATAAAATGGGAACTGAATTTCCTAAAATGAAATATAAATAGCATGTTTATTAAAAATAATTAGTATTTCCTTAATATTTGGTAAGGAGTTAGATAAATGACATTTTAAATATTCATGGGTTATCATTTAAATGTCAACACAGTTGTAGCAATTATTTGAGCTGTATACTAATTTTTTTCTTTACTTGAATACACGTAAATAAAACTTTTCTCAATAACATTAAATAGTAAAAAAATGACTAATTATTTAAAAAAGGAAGAGTTTAAATTATTAGAGTAATCATAAGCGCTTGGAATTTTTTTAATTTACATTTACTTTCAATTAACTATCTTACAAAGTTCACTATATATATATATATATATATATATATATATATATATATATATATATATATATATATATATATATATATATATATACAATATAATATATATTATTATATTATATTATATATATATAATAAACATGTTTTTAATTTTTTGCAATATTCTAACTTAATTTTAATTAAGTATAGTAAATAAATCTGTTTATAGAAACATATATTTTTATTCTGATATTTATGTAAACCTAAAATTATTAAAGTTTACATGATGCATTTTTCTTCATCGTAACACGATGTCTAACAATTTGTATTACATGCTGAGTGTTTTATTTTATTTTACTTTATTTATTTTTATTTTGCTTTTTAGAATAACCAAGATGCCGAAGTGGAAAGTGCTCCATCAACAATAAAGCCTAATATACTAGCTCCACCACCTTCGCCAGATCTTCAACGAGCTACTGACATGCCACAATTCATACCTCCACCACCGATATTCGTACCATCGCAGTCTCCGCCAGAATCACCAAACTCTACACCTACTTACATTCCCCTTCAAGAGATAAGAACAAAAAAAAAGAGCTCCCTCTCTAAAAATGGAGAACATGCGTGAGTCACGCTTCATTTCTAATAACATTTCCACCAACTGCGTGAGTCACGCTTTTTATATTATAAATAAGATGTCAAATTTTTAAAGCTGTCATTAAGGTAGAAAATAGAAAAAATCATAAAACATTCCTTACCTTCCTTGTATTAAAAGTTTCGTTTAGTCATTCGATAAAAGAAATACAACTTAAATTACAGTATAACATTGAATTGCATGGTCTCTTTCATAGGATATGCTGAACGGTAAGCAAAGTATTATAAATTTGAACTTTTAATTCTTTTTCTAAAGATAAGGCACGTGCCCAGTAACGAACAAAAAATTTAATTAAAAAGGCAACGACCACATTAAAAAATAACAATTGGAAAAATAATCGTTGTTTTTATGGAGTTAGTTATTAGCAATAAAGAATACTCAATATTTTTCTTGCAATTTATTAAAATAACATTTTTTCTTACTTGTAATAAAAAATATGAATCAAATCATAAAAATATTCCTCTTCTGACTTCAGTCAAACTCTGTTGTACAGTTTTTGAACATATATCGCGTTTTGCCTTTTGTGCATAATTTTCATAGACGAAGGAAGTATTAAAGGGACACACGGGAGAAAATCTAGAAAAGTTCTAGCACTCACCACAACAGGAGTGCATAAGAAAGCAGTAGAGCATCATATATTTCCATTGTTCAGTTCTGATTAGGGTCGAACCTAGAATAGTCCAGTCTGAGAAACGTACTTTACAGTATTCGATTGTGAGTCTAGATATAGCAAGAGAGAAAAAATTAAAACTATTTAAAGGAAATATACCATTAATTAAATTTATGCTGAGATGTTTTACAACTTTTTACCATACCTCTCAAGCACATTTAATAGATAATAATTAATTTTAAAATTTTATCAAAGTTAAAAAAAGGAACGGTTTTCGTATTGTAATCTAATTTATTAGAATACAAGTTTATTTTCAAAGTTTACAGACTTAAATATTTTCGATAGTTTGAGGATTTGTTGATAAGGGGATATAGTGCATCAGCTCTACTGATTAAATACATATACCATTTTATTTACTCTGAATTAACAACTGGCTTTAAAATATACTGCTATCCCACAACAACTAAAATACTTATCATGTATCCAAAATATTTTAGCTCATGAAATGTTCGGCCCTTGTAAGTAGAATTTGAGAGGACTACTTATTTAGAACGTATGCAATTTCATAAAATTAAATTGCTGAAATTTCAATAACAATTCAAAAGAAAATTAGTTTATGCAATAACTTCATTTTAGTAAATAAAAGTTATATATCCCTCATGAATATCCTGTTATTAATTATTTCAGAAATATAACTAATTAATAACTTACCTTTCATTATTGTATTAAATATACCCCATGCTAAATGAATGGCATTCTTTTATTAATCTATCACATATTTTTGTTTTATATTTTTACTTCAAATTATTACTTTGAACATTTTTACTTTCAGTGGAGGATCTGGTCACACTACTAAGGTTCACTGGGCTCCTGATGTTGGCTGTGAAGCTGACAGAGATGCTGTGTGGCTCTGATGGTAACTTCCACTTTCTCCAAAGCACAGGACATATCTTGAAGACACATTATTTTAATTTAAATATTTATGTTTCTCATTTATTATCATCATCATAAATTAAATTTTAATACATAAACAACAGGCGTCTTCTAACAAGAAATTCCTGTTGTTATGTATTATTTTAGCATTTTTGATTACTGATTTTAAAAGTAAAATATTACATATTTTATATCAAAGAAATTAATCAAAATTTATTTGAGAATTATTTTTAGTTTGATTTAGCTTAAATATGGCATTTTTAATTAAAATTTTATGTTTGAAATTTTACAAGATTTTATTATTTCTTTATAATATGTAGTAACTTCACCCTATGCCGTGAGCTTTGGAGAAAAGTAATATCGTATAGTGACGAAAAATTTCCTCATCAAAACATTCCAAGATTCTATTGAATAATGTCTGCAGAAAGGTATTTAAATAGCTTTGGGAAATATAAAATTGTTAGAAATATGCATTCGGAAAAAGAGTCATGCATGCAGACTTTAATATAAGCTTAAATCTTGAAAGTTTTATAAAAATATCTGTCTTCAATCTGGTATTGATATAATGCAGTATGTGAAGAGAATACTTATATCAAAGAAATTCTATGAAGGTATATCTATATGAATTTCTATGAAGGTGTATCTTTGAATTTCTATCAAGGTATATATGAATTGAATGAAGGTAACTAATTTATTCCCATACTTAAAGGGAAACATGACATATACTTACAAACTTTTGCAGAGAGCCTATGACCAAAATGACGAAACGCATTTAATTGCAGATTTCTCACATTCCAATGAATGTTCAATATTGACGTTAATCAGTGAGAAAACACTTTTTGAATGATTCAAGTAATTGTTCAATAACTGTATATGATATTCCTTTAATACAGGATTGAGCTTGTACTGGTATATAAAGTTACGGTATTTAATTTCACGTTAACGGATTACCATTTAATGCATGAGTAAAGAGGATGATGATGATTTCACTCTTGTAACATTGACATTAGAAATAATGCTTATCATTAACATTATTAAAAAAAAAGTGAAAGGATATGATGTGATCCATTTTGTACGCAAAATGGTCTTAAATACTGCTAGAAGCAGTAAGTGTTTGTGCCAAGAAAACTTTATTGTGTATTATTGACTGTTCTACAAAACAAAGAAACGTGGCACGATTTTCAGTTATTTTCAAAGTTATATATAAGTCAGATATTTAATATTGCTGTTCATTGTTGCTTGATATTAAAAGAAGGGTTCTATATATGTTCCTGCCAAAACATTTTGTATTTTATGTACGCTCTATCTTAACTATAAAACCTGCTATTTGTATACATCAAAACAATTATAGCCATAATAATTTTTTGCAGTTTTAATTTAAAACAACAGATTAATTTTTTGTCATGATAAACTTATATTAAATTATCATGCATATAAGTAAAATATATTTAAAAAAGGATAGCCATACTGATAAAGAGATAAAGTACAAAGTTTGTATGATTTTTGTTTCTGTAATAATATCAAAATATTACATTTATTTTGAGTTTTTATAATATTATTTAATTAATATGAACAGAAACTATATTTCCATGTGTGCTTTTCAATATCTATTTCTAAAAAGATAAGATTAATTGAGTATCAACTTAAATGAAGTTGTTTAGTCCAAAGTTTCTCAGAAAAAACACTAATTAAAATATGAATTTCAAATATAAAATAAATGGAAATTTTTATTTTTTGGTTTATTATTAGCAATGTGAATCAGCTTTAGAATAACAACTAGGAGAAACGTTAGCACTACAAAAATGATGATTTCATTCCCTCACAAATTAACAATCGCTTAAATATGTGGGTTTATTTTCTCAACTATACTGACCGTCAAAAAAATTTCCAACGAAAATTATTTCTGTAAGTTTTTTTTTAAGCACCTGGAACTTTGCTCGCTACACCTGAAACTTTGCTCGTTTACACCTGGAATTTTGCTCAGTAAGTAATGAGTATTTTACCTATTTTATGAAAACCTGCATTCCATATATAATTACTAGTAAGGTTGCATAAACTTTTTCTGCTTTAAAATTTCTTTAAAAATATCAACAATTTAATTTTCACATTTCTACGACTATATATCATGCTTCCGCAAATATTATTATATAATAAAATCAAAGATGAAAATGTGTCATTAGCATCAAATGTAGGAATATTATAAGCAATTATATTTGGGAAATTGTATAAATAGCCAAGAATTGTAGGGAAAAAATTATAGTTAAAAATAATGCAAAAATAAAGGAAATAGTTATTCGAAAGCACAATGAAGAGGAAATAAACTTCTTAAAATTCATAAATGCATAGTAAATAAAAGCAAGAGCGTATAGTGAAATTCAAGTTGTTTTTAATGTTTACGATGAAATGGTAGTAATTATTCCAAAAAATCTTAAGTGGATTGATATTTAAATGTTTTACTTTAACTTTCACTTACTATTTTAATATATTTCGAAATATTCAAAGTTAAATTGTAATTATAATATTAAAAAGATCTTATAATATTAAACTCTTCAGGAAACTTTACAAGCACAAAACAAAACTTTTCTAATCTCAAACTTAAATTTATTTTGAACAAATTATTATTATTAGTATTAATAGCTTAAAATCAAACTTACAAGAAGATTATATTTTAAGAATTATTTCTTACATATAAGTTAATTTACATTTAATAAATTTTTTGTGTAGAGAAGAAAGTACAAGTTTAAAAAATGAAAAAGAAAAATTTGAAACGGAAAATTCTTGAATCCCACTAATCATGGAACGAATTCATAAATCGAGTCATGGAATATTTTAATCCACACAAAAATATAGTCAAATTCTATTTTAAAAGGATATTAAAGTGATTAAATTTACTGTACCTAATTATATAATCCATACATTTTGTTCAGTAACTATCACGAATTTTAATTGTACTGATCAAATTTCGTAATTTTCTTATATTATCATTCATTGGAATATTCTAAAGTCAAAAGTTGAAAATTATGAGTGAAATATTTTAATTATATCCAACTCTATTAATGAGGCATAAATAGATAACAATAAAAATAATTATAAAGCTTGATAGATTTGCAGCAATATTCTGTCTCAATTATAATATATTTTCCAATGAAAAATATTTTAAAATTAATTTTCAATTTTCTTAACTAATGTATTATTGTTAACACTTATTATTTTATTTGTAATATTTATAAGCATTTGTTTATTTTGAAATTGCTTTCAACAATGCACAGATTTTAAAATAAGTACTAATAAACAAAGAAATTAATTTAGCTTTATTTTTGATTAAAATGGGGTATCAGAATAACACTTAAAACTTCTAACTGGGATTCAAGAAAACTTTGGATTTTCTATTTCTTTATTTAAAAATAAAATCTAAACTTATTCTCCGTATTTGTATTTCTTTTACAACAGTATGTTAAACATTAAAAATTAAGAAAAGAATCAACTCTAAAATGTAGATATGATCCGATAATTATTGGTTTAAAGCAACAGCTCTTTTATTATTAAAATGGGCATTTCAAGAACATATAAAAGTAAGCACTTATTCTTTATCTAAGTTACAATATTAGCTATTTTACGCAGGTTACTTTTAATATTTTGCTTTATTAAATTATATGTAATCTGATAGTGGAATGAATTACTAATGAGAAATCTTAACTCAATAATATAAAAGTATATACAATACAACATTTCTAAATTTACTGAACGCAAATAACTCTAAATGAAAAATAACTTGAAAATCAAATCATCATTTTTGATGCAATGTTAATCAAAGTTGATTGATGATTTAGCTGTCACACTCTGAGCTTATAGATTTAATTCATCACAGAGGTTGCATTGTACAAAAATTTTAAAGAACGCATTAGTGATCCTTGATCGCACACAGTCCTTTTCACACATCAAAATTTATTTAAATTTTAATTTTTCTAAAAATAAACTTACTTTATGGGTCATTAAAATATCACTATTTGATAGTACATCACTGATTACTTCGATTTTATTGAAAATTAAGACATTCATTTCTAAAAGCATTTGTTTAAATATTGTACGAATATTTGTTTTTAATTCATTTGCAATGTCATTATAAACTAGAAAAACAACCTCATTATAATAATAAATTAAATAATTTTAAAAATAATAAAAACTTATTTTGATTATAAGGTAAAATTAAGATTTTGTTTTTCTAAAAATTACAAAAGAGCGAATATTCTTGATTAATTTTTTTAGGTTTATAAAAGATTATTTTGTATACATCTAAAATTAAAAAAAATATAGTAAATATATTTACTGAATTCTTAATGTATGCCAGATAATGAACTTTTATTTAGACATATTTGAACTTTTTTCATTTTCACTTAGCGTTATTTATAATAACCTTACGTTGAAAATATGAGTTACTGTTGATAAAAATAAATGTTGACTTCTTTATGTCAATTATGGTGATAAATATGATTTACATCATTAATGATATATGAATGTTTATGAAAATAAATATAATATTAATGGTACATAAATGTACTTATGGGATTTCTTTTTAAGCTAGTTTTTCTGTCGAGAGTTTTGAAGCAAGCATCTAAGATTACGGGTTAATCTTAAAGCAAATATATAAGAAAAACTTTTAAATTACACTATTGCTTATCGTGATTTATATTGAAAAATTATTCTTTTACTCTAACTTCATTTTTGAAATTTTGAGGGAATTTAATACAAAAAATTTAGTAAAAATAAAATTAATCATAAACATAATATTTATTTTGTTAAATATTATTTAATTCATTATTTAGCCAAGATATTTTTTCCACTATTCAAAAATATTTTATAATATTTGCTTTTAATAAACAACAGCCGCATGTGCGCTTTCTTACTTTTCTTAAAACAAACTTAAAGGTAAAAATTGTTCTATGGGAAATATTGATATTCTTGTAAACATCTAGGAATAATGAGATCGGGGAATAATGAGCTTGCACAATAAGCTTTTTATATCTATGTTGCATATAATGAAACTCAATTGCATGATGTTTAATTATAAATTTTCTCCTAATAAAAATATGTTGGAGGATTTTTCTACATTATTTCGAAAAAAAAAATTTAATGTAACATTTACTCCTGTATAAAGTCGCCTTGAATTCCATGTTTTTCATTTTCTTTTGCAATTATTGCCTCCGAAATAGTTTATATTTTAATAATCTCTTTTTTTATTAATTGAAACCTTAGGTTTATTTAAAACATTAAGGAGATAAATTACGTTAATAAATCATTATCCTCTCATAACATAAAACCTATGAAATAAATTTTAAGACTTAGTGGTGCTTACATATTATTTCGTTAATTATTCAGGTTTCCGCATTTTGATATTTGGAAATATTACATTAAAGTGTTGTAAGCTTTTTCACATAATCACATACTTTTTATTTGTAGTGCAGCAAAATCTGCATTTACAATTTCCTCTCAAATAATATTCTTTAATATTATAAAATAAGATTAAGGGATGTTTTCATCTTTTTGTTAATATGAAGATATAAATTAAATGTTCAGGGTTTTTACTCATCTCTTGAAAAATAATTAAAAAATAGAATCTGCATCCTATTGGATAGAATGCAAAGTATTTTTAGAGCTACAGGAATCTAGCACCGTGAAAAACGTATATAGGTTCACAATGTGAGAATTTTTTTTTTTTTTAATTTAAAAAAGAACAAACAATGAGGACGTAATAAAAAGTAGTGATAAAATAATACCCATTCGAAGTTGACTGAAGTTCGGAGGATCAAAAATTGCAATTTTTTTCTGTACTGCTGTTTATTTACTGCTGCTTCAAGTAATTAGCTTCTATTAAATAGGATAATGAACAGTTAAATTTAGCAGATAAAGCAGTGATGAATTTGAGAAATTAGAGAAAAGAAATTTGTTCATTTAACTTTTAATTTATAGCTTCAGGCAAGGCATGATAAAATTGTAAAACTAGACCAAACCTTTTACAAAAAGCAATATCCAATTGTGTGCTATGCTTAATAGCAATGGATATTTGTGTGGTTGTGCAGAATGTCCAATAAGCGAATCATTGTAATAGTTCCAATTGAAACAGCCTTTTCTCTTATTGATACAATAAAAGAAAATACAATAGAGATTTGCAATTTGCTTTTCGTTTTTAGAACATCCATAAATTTTTGAATTAAAAATAGTAGATAATTTCAACATTTTATTCGTAATCATCGATACAATTTTTCGATCCTTACATAAGTGTGAAAACGCAAAAGGTTGAAAAAATATGGGGCTTCGCCAAAAAAGCGAAATAAAAAACACCGCTAGACAACATTTAGATTCGTGGTAAGGTGAATTTATTTGGAAAATGTTTCTTAAAATGTCATGAATCACTTGTTTCTATTTAAGTTGCTATTAATAATTTTGTTTACCGAGATGATTAGTGCATTTATAGATTTTGTAACTTTTCTACTTATGCACTACTTTCACGCATATATTTCTTTATATATTTAGGTACCAATTGCTAAAACTTTAATTGTAATTCATGTTGTAATTTCATATTTCTAAAGATATAGAAACTTAATCAAAAACTTAAAAAATAAATATGGTAGAATTTAAAATAATAAAATGTAAGTCTATATATAATTAACCAGTTGGGGGGAAATGCTTATTTACAAACCTAAAAAAATATATAGCTACAATTAATTCCAATTCCATGAATTTAGGAAAAAAATTCTTTACATTAAGTTATAGTATTGACATAGTTTTGCGTGACATTTTTTAACGTGATAATGTGTAAGTGCCAACTTTGTAAATAATTTCAAATTTTAACATTAAATCAAGATAATTGCAGTGAAAAGAAAATGAATTATTTTTCCTGACTACACTACTGGAACTTAATGATTACATATTTATAGTATATATTGTAATGCGTGTTCCATTTTCAAAGAAAAAATTTAAGACAAAATAAAACTAAATTCTTCAATAAAATTTACACTTTTTCGTCGAAATGCAAAAATTAAACAAAATATTTGTGTCAAAATTTAAACTTCCTACAAATAAAACTTACAATATTTGATGTTGTTTGTGTTTTTCATTTTCTTACACTTACTTTGTTAAAACTTACGTAATAATAAGATATGATATGGAACATATTTTAAAGCAAACTCTTAAACTTTATAAAATCATTGTGATTATAAGATCAAAACATTGATAATGTTAAACGATATAAAAAATTTAAATTATTCCCAATTTCTTTTAAAATTATGATAAAGGCAATAACAAAGCAGTATTCATCTTTAGTAAATCCCCATATGCAATTTAAAATCACGATTCCTGAATGAAATAAATGGAAATAATAATAAGTTTTTATGTTATTATTAATTCTTTGAACTCATTTCAATTACTGAAGCACCATTTAAAAGTTGCCTTCTAAATTTTGAAAGAAAAATCAAAACAATTACATAAACTTCATTTTTATTAAATTTTAACTGCCTTTTAGACATCTTTAGTATTTTGAAAAACTTAATAACTAATGCATATTTGCCATGAATATTAAACAAATTTATGGTACTTTCCAGAGACAATATTGCCCTGAAAACATTAAATATATTTATTTTTCTTTTCAAATATAACGTTTACAATTCAAATATGAATGAAGAAAGTTTCTGCTACTAAGTTTCTTTAAATACCTGCATTAAAGTGATTAAATTCTGCATAAAAAATTCAGATTTTAACTGTCGGCTGAATTTTTTTTTTACTGATAATTTTCATCAGTTAAGCTGCCATCTAGGCAGATATTTTTCAACACTAATAAAATATTTAAATTAAGTGTATTATAGGAGTTAAAAATGTTTGGATTATTTTGTATAATATTTTTAAGGAGCGCATATAATGGAAGTGAAAATTAAAATTAATTGAAGATGCTATAATATTTGGGTAACTCATATAATTACTTTTCACTTCTATAAATTTAGTTTTCAAACTACAAACAGTAGGAATTATTATTTGCTTGAGATCTCTCAGTACAGAAAATCTAGTATTACGTTTAATATTTTTTCTGTAAATATGTGTCATGTCACGTTACATGTGACATACTGATTGTTATAAATACATAAATGTAATACAAATTTCTTCAATCTGTGGATGTAATAAAAGTATGTATTTCTTTTTTTGAAAATTTGAACAATCCCTGTTTCAACAGAATCAGGATTGAAAACTTTATTTTGCACATTTGTCAAACTTAAACACAAAAAGAATGGTCTTTGCACCTATACCTGTATGTTACAAGTTATTGATTTCATTTATATTAGATTTAGTAGTGTTTCTGTAATTGCCATTGGAATAAAGTATGTTCTTAATTGTTTGTATGTGTTTTTATTGCAAAATATACTAAGAGTTCTTTGTAATAAAGTGACAAGTTTATTACAGCGTGCATGACATTTTATTCATTTAGATTGAAATTTAAGAAAACTCAATATTTAAGCAGAAATACAAATTCAAATATTTAAAATCTCCTATCGGATTTTAGTTCAAAAAGGATATAAATTACAATTTTGTAAAATTTCACAGGAGTCACAAATGTTGATGAAAATGAAATAATTCTTTCAAATAATTATATATTTAATGTTATACGTTTCAGATGTTTCTCTTTTTAGTTTACGAATTAGTTGTACAAAGTGTGTTTAGTTATTTATAAAAAAAACACTACATTTAGTTATTATTTGGTTTTAAAATAAGATTATTTAACAAAACTATACGACAAACAATCAACATTCCTTAATTGAAAAGTAAATACGCAGTTAATTTAGTCAACAAAAGCCAATTTATTTATTTTACATACTGTTATTAGCTTACATTATTTTCAAGAAAGAAATGTAAATTTATACACTTAATGGCATTGCCACAATTAGTGTTTGTATTTTAAACAAAATAATACTTAGTTTCAGGAAATTCAAAAGTTCTGTTTAATTTATGTGAACTTGCCCATAATAAACATATTTGGTATCCTATTATATATTTACCTAGGTTATTAGATAAAACATCTAATACTATTACAGCACAATAATCTTGATTATTATTGAAAAATTCTTTTACGTATTCAAATCAGAATTATAATTATGTCATTTGTTTTTTCATAACAATTTAGAAACATTTTTTAATTTCTATAAACAGTTTAACTCTGATAAAACGGAATTATTTTTTTTTATAAAATATGTATTTATACTGTATTAGGAATCAATGAAGCATGCGAATTTGTTTCATTTTTTGATGGTAGACGTAATATATAAATAATGTTCACATAATAATGTGTGTGTGGGTAAATTTTTTTCTTTAAGATTATCTCGCACATGTGTGTTAAAAGTTTAAAAAATATTTCTTATTATCAAACATAGATAATAACTCAACTCGTTTAATGAATATATTTTAATGTTCCTGGTAATTCCATGTTGCTACATTCAACTACATAAAATGAATGTAATTAACTATGAAAATAAATATCTTTAAATTCAAAGGTTAAGCATGCAAGTCTTACATTTATTTCATGTTCAAAAATAAATGAACATTTCATAAGTGAAAATTAATATCCATAAAATCATTTCCATTCTTAGAATTCATGAGTTATATGCAACTATACATTTTTATCATTACTTTATGCTCTTAAAGCTCTACATTTGGATTCATTAGTATAACTAAACTCAGTGCTTAATATCAAAAGTGCTAGAGCGTTGCGTTAAAAACGTATTCATAAACAGCTATATATCACTTTTTATGAATTTAAAATAGCAATTTGATTCAAATAATCAGTGTTAGCCTGAAAATCTGAGGTCTGTATAAGAAAATTTGGAGTTATATTTGTGAAAGACGAATACCACCGTTTTCACAAATGTCCTATCATGAACATAATAAAATCAGATTGCAATGTAAAGCAAAATAAAACATCTGGAATAACTAATCAAGACTTAAGATCTTTTGCTATGTTCCAGCTTCTAAATAACAAGAACCTCCGATTAGTTTAACGATGTCTCACACTTTGATCAAGCCATAGCAGATAAAAACAAGCATATTAACAAAAGCCACAGGAAAAATATTTTTCTTACAAAGCTTCTTAATACTTTCCAAAAAAAAAATGCAATTTGTAAGCTCTGGTCTTCTTGAAACATTGATCATACATTTTATTTTCTTTCTGAATGGAAATATAATGTACAAATTAGATGTTAAGCGTCCTGAAAATATAGAAAACCTGAAAATATAAATTTATAAATATTGTAAACCCCAAACAATCCATAATTAGCAAATCAATATATGAGGTGACGTTGTCTGGTCAAGATAGGATTTAATCTTTTATTATTATGTAAATACACGAGGGCAAACAAATTGTGGTATACTAACAAATTATATGGCATTCAGTATTCTGCAATTTCTCAAAGAAAGGATTGCATTAACTAGATTTTCCAAAATTTCTTGTCAGTATTACTTAAAAAATTTACATTAGTTTAAGTTCATTTGGTCATTGTATTGTTTGCAGGAATAAAAACAAATGTTATCACAAATTAAGATATCATACTCATGTTTTCAGTTGATAAAGTTGAATTATTTTAGATTTTTTGACAACCTTTATTTATTTATTAAAAATTACCTTTTCTAAATATTTGGAACTATCGTGTAAATAATTTATTGGTTTTTCAAAAAAATAATGATTTTGTAAAGGAAATATTTCTTAAATGTGTTACGAATTTCGTTGTTTAAATTTGACAATTCCTTGTTTTTCTTTCATTATTAAAGTAAAGTTATTACGTAAAATCTAGGTTTCTGAATTTATGAGTCTACTTGTATTTAATAATTCCATATAATTACGGGGTGTGCAAAGAACAAACAGTAATGTAAATTAATGGCTGATAGCCATGAGATTACAGAAAAGAAGTTCTTAAGTTTATTACAAGGGACGCGTAAGTTAATAGAAAGTTCATGGGTATGAAAATATTAGGAACAAAACGCCACTGAGAAACTGTTTAAGCATATGCAAAATGCTCAGCTAAAGTTTACAACAAATATAAGGACGAAGACGAAATAAAAGAAATTCACTGCAAGAGCAAAGGAAAACTTTGGTGAAAAATGGCTAGAAAAAAATCACCTGGATGATTTCACTCATAAAAGAATGATTAGGAAGCTGGAGATTGAGCGTAGTGTCACTGTGTGTGACTACAGTTTAGCTCAAGGAATCAATCGGAATCAATCGATCGGAATCAATAAAAGTGTCATTTTGTTCGCTTGTCAAGTTTTCTGAGTCTTCTTAGAACTGTTAGAGAGGTTAGTAGTGTCCATCCTAGGAAAACAACTGGAGTGAATAACTCATATATCTATCTGCAAGCACAAAAATAATGAAACCAGACACAAAAGATAATTGTTCAGCAACTGTGTTCTACATCGGGGTGACTAGCGTTGCGACTTACTGTATTCAGATGCCTTCACAAAGGATTTCTTTGAAATTTGGTCATTGCTACCTTTTATAACGGTACAAGAAGCATAGAAAGGGGACATCTCATCAACAAACTCATGTCCTCTTTACGGATGAGAATTGTTTCAGTGCCATAAAAAATTCTCATTCTTAGTTGTTCTGGAGGGGTCGGAGAACATGGTTTCCTCCAACTAAAATCACAGAAAGAGATCCTTATGTTGATAGTAGGGTTGACGTATGATGAAGCATTATGTTAAAGGATCGAACTGAGATCCACATTTTTGTTCAGTTCTGTAATCAGTAATCACAACTGTAAGGAGGAGGTCCTTCCAAATGATCACTGTTCTGTCTGCCAGTAGAGAAAAATTCATTGTTATCGATGACAAAGTATGGCAATGCCGGACTCCTGCTGTTCAGCAGCAACTATAACGGGAAGATATCACTTGAATGGATTATGGACAGGGTATCTTTCTGGATTAAATCCGAAAGAACAATAAGGGGTACTTTGGAGAGAGCCTCGATGCCCAATTATAACAACCGAAGAACACTCTATTGAAATAGATGTTGATCGATGGGCATCTTTATCTTAAGAATTTTTTTACTATCTGGTGCTGAGCATTGAGAGTCTATGTGAAGCATTCATTGCAGAAAGATGAGGGCATATCTTATACGACAGAACATATACTTATGTTTTTCTTTTTGGATGGGCAATCAAGGGAAACGATGCTAATGCCTAAATAAAGTCTTTTTTATTTGATTGAATACAGTATGATTTGTATTTTGTTGCGCAAATATACTTTATTTATATTTTAAGTACAAAATGATGTGTCTCATTTCTGAATTTCGTGTCTTTCTGATGATTTCTCGTGGAGTTGTAGCAAAAATCATTGTTGGTTATGCTTTTCAGGCCAATGTATAATTGAAAAATGTGTACTGAGTAATATCTTTTAAAAATTTGTCTCAAAATTCTTTTCAGTAAGCCAATAAGCTACATTACAATATAAATGAAAATTATTTTACAAAAGACGCCAAACGCTTCAAATTTCATATAATATTGTATAACACAAAGAAAATATTTACAGATGAATATATTTTATAACCAAACACATATTTTGAAAAAATCAATCTGGTGGTTATTTTATGATATATTTCAAAATTTTTGTTGTGAAAGAAATATAATTTTTGAGTAAGATATAATTTTAACAAAATGAATAATAATTTCAAAACAATTTACATGCTTCTTAGTACGAATAATGTTATCCTTCTCATTCATATATGATATATTTTATAAAATATTTATAATGATAATTTTATGAGCCTTGTTAAAAAAAATTGATGATACATATTTAGTGTAAATCTATAAAGATGTGGAACATGTAAATTGCATCCTTTTAGACATCAATATATATATTTAAATAAGAATATAGAAGTATTTTTATGATTTAATAGTTTTTATCAAATTAAAAGAAATAAAACAGCTGATTTTTTATTATTTTAATCATAAAATGTAGTCACATATTTAAAAGTGCGGAATATGTTTTCCGCATTTCATGATAAGAACTGCATGCATTGGGATATGCTAACTACGCAATCCAACGTGTTCATGACTTCCGCATCCGGCACAATGTTGACACGTATAGATGATAACTCAAGTAGGAAATGATGTTAGTCACTGCGTGAGGAGGAATACTAATTTAACTGAAGAATGGCTCTGTGAATCCAGTTTCTCCGTTTTCCAAATGCTCCGATAAATTTCATTTACATCGGAAAGTTCAATTTCATATTTTATGTCTTATTTGATTATTTTTAAAAAATATTTGGAAATTTCTTATGGTGCAGAACAAATCTAGAAATTTAATATTTTGTTATAAATAAATAAGTGAATCTAGACTTTTTAAATTCTTCAAGTATTACCTGAATAAATAAAGGACAATTGGAATTCTGATATTCTGACATTAAGTTAAGTAAATCAATTACAATTACAAAACGTAACCAATGTGCTTATAAAAACTTTTAGGTTGTATTTTTTGACTTATTGAAATCATTTTACAGATTTCTATTCTTTACATCTATTAAACAAACATGAACTTATTTTTATTTGAAATAAATTTTTCTCCTATCATGAATTTTATTTTTTTGACATTATTGATCATCCAATTATTATAACATCTTAAATAAATAAATAAATGCTAATTTTTCTATATTAAGTCATTATGTTTGATAGAGTTCAAATAATTCTATAAAGAGGATCCAAAAATAAATACCTTAAATAATTATTTTGTTTACAAATGTACTTTACCAAGAAAAATTATTTAGCAATAGTTGCATAAAATTTACTTTATTTAGATTTTATTCATATTTGTTATTTAAATTTAATTCCTAACTAATCAAACGGTGCATTTTTAAGAGATAAATTTATACAATTTCAAAATATAAAGATTAATTTTTTAGGAAAACTTAAAATTTCAAACAAAAAGCACAAAAGATTCAAATATTAAATGAATAACCTACAAAACAACGTGTCTTAATTTACTTACATTTAATTATTATTTTATTTAAACATAAATAATTTTAATAATATTTTTAATTTGTTAATGCACCTCAAATGAAATCCAATGATGCATTTATAATATCATTGAAATTTATTTATTTTTATTATAGCTGTATACATTTCCTATTTTGCTTACACAAAAACACACAATCCGAATCAAAATAAATAATATATTATCTTGTCTAACTTAAGGCTTTTTTTCAAATGGAATCCAAGAGATATATTTCATTATAATGACTACCATTACTTGCGTGCAAACTGCATACGTTACCTATTTTGCTTACAATATAAAAGACAAGATGAAGTACTATAAAATGTGTCTTATCTTGCATTTCTAAGAAAAAAATTCTGATTTTTCATTTAATTAGTATTTTAACATGTATACAGTTAAAATTGTAACATAGAAAAATTACAGTTAATTTGTCTCGGTGGCATATTTATTGATTTCATTTGTTTAAAGCTAAATATATTGATATAAAATTGAATATATTAATCAGTCATTCAATAGTTTTCGACAGTACAAAGTTTCTATGTAATACATTCTGCATGAAGATACAAATAAGCTTTAAGCTCTTCAGTCATGAAAATGCTAGATTAATATTTAAAAGCCTTGAAAATTTAATATGATTAATAATTTTTTCAAAAGAGTCTTTAAAAGTACTAAAAATGTGCCATATTCTAACTAAACAAAAAATTTTAAAATTTTATTTTTAAAGATAAATTATAAATAAACAAAAATAAAGACATTAAGAAAATAATGATACATGTTGCTATGTCTCACATTTTTTTCTCCTTTAAACTTTTTCAAATTTTTTTTAAAATTTGTAAAACATAGATTTGATTAATAAAAGTGTATTTCAAATACAGCAATTATAAGAAAGAAACAGATAAAAACTTTACAGTAATGAGCCCAATCTCTTTTATTTTGTATAATAATTTTCTATACAAATGACCCTAAATATGTATATTGTTTCATATAAAAATTAATTAAAATAGATATGTAAAAATATAAAGTAGAGAGAAATATTTACTCCAGATATTGAAAGCTTATAAAGAGCAACGAGATTTAATAAATTTTCCACCACAGTACAGTTTTCATTTTAAGTTAAGTAGTTTATATAAGTAAAATAGGTTAATACATCAATCTCTCTCATATTAAATTGACTTTTGACGTTTGCTTCCAACCAAGCGTAAGTGCAAAGCTTTCAGTTCATATCATGTTGTCAGGAAAAAAAAATGAAATTGTTGACGAGAAAAGAAAACGTCTGTTAATGTTAGCAAGAGTTTTTCCTTTCATACACATGCGTATATATTTGATACAATCTTTACAATATTCGAGGAAATTATAAGTATTTACTTTTTCTATATATAATAACAATTTTTAAATAATTTACTTTCGAAATGTATGATGTGTTTTATAACTTTATTAAATGAAGTAAATTACTATTTATTATAAAATGAGTAATTTTTAATCTAAATATATGAATGATATATTTATATACTAATTAAATATTAAAAGGATTAATGGATTAACTAAGAAAGTAAATTTTTGTTTTGAAATACATACATTAAAGTCAAAAAATTTCTTTTTCTGAGCCAGCAATAAGAAAAAATATATTTCTAATGTCTAAGCAACTACACTACTACTCAGGTTAGACACAAATTTTTCTACTAACTCGTAGCAGACTATTTTGTCATGAAAGAAGTTTTTCGTTTATTTTATTTTGGCTCTCTAAGGTGAGTCTTTGCTGAGGAAAGGAAAATTCTTCCCAGTCCTTGTCCTTTCAGCAAAAGAAATTAATTTGAGGTTTCTTTGAATGTCTAAGTCCTTCTTTCAGAGAAAAATTGAAACAGAAGAAAGAAATATTATGACAGCATTTTCAGCATATAGTTTTTTTGGCGAATCATCACTTTGATTTTAGGATTGTTTCATAAAGACCCCAATTCCAATAACTTGAGCAAATTCTGCATTTATTGCATTGTAAGCACTTTAAAAGAAACGATATTTCAACTATAGAAATTAGAAATAAAAGGTGCAATGAGTGTGTCCTGAATTTCGTTATTGAAGCTATTGAGTTCTGTCCATTATATTCACTTTTATTTAATTAAAAATTAAAATTGTTAGTTAAGTTTGCAGTTCAGATTTAAATTGATTTCATTTTGTTTGTTCAATTCAAGTGTGTAATAAAGCCTTAATTACAGACTAAATTTTTAGAGATTCTAATTAAAGTTGATAATGTAATAATATATTATTGAAATTAGGTAGTTTAGGTTAATTATAGAAATTATACATCACAAAACTAAGTTTGATGTTTTAGCAATTCTTAACAATATAGTTGAGAAGTAAACATTTATTTGTAATTTTTTATATATGTATTAAGTAAAATGATTATATCCATTAATGCATTGAATTCATAAAATTAAAATATATATGTAAGAAATTGATTGATAAGTTTCATATTTCATAGATTCATCTTTGAAGTATATTCTTCTTTTAATGTATACAAACATTATGAGTGTAAATATTGTTGTCTTAATTTGTAATATCGTATAATATAAAATGACATCGTTCAATCCGATTGAAATAAAATGCTTTCTTTGATATGAAATAATAAAAATATATTAAAACGCTTATTTAAGGGAAAAACATTTTAAATTGAAAATTATGATCAGGTTTTGTTATTCATTTTGATTACAATTCATATTAGATTTTGTAGAAAGATATCCAGTATTTTTACGTTAACTTAAGACTTCATTACATGTCCATGATTAATTTTGTGGAAATGCTTAAAAATTGTTTTTTGGCTGATCTTTAGCTTCTAACCTGACAACATGGTGTTCAACTTCGGACACTTTTAAGATTTTATAGATATTTTCGACGATAGGCCTATCGGAGCGGGGAGAAACTTTAACACAAATTTACCTGAATGGAATTAATAAAAAACAAAAATTACACGTAATTGGTTGTTACAGTATCGGGACCATAAACACCATATCCAATTTTTAGATGCTTGACTTGTATTTTTGCTTTTATCAAAGAACAATTGTGAATGCTCTATATTTTCTCCTTGTTGACTTTCATTTTTAAGACCCTGTACCTTATAACTGAACTTATCAATTACAAAACAGCAAAATATTTTAGTGCGAAAAGTGATCTTTTAAACGAACATAAATCTAAAATTGTATGATCGATATTGAACAATAGAATTATCAATGGAAAAAAATAATGGATTTGTTTTTCTTAGATTTCGCCTTCATCGTCTCTGCAGACATGAGGCGTCTTGCATTACAGTACAATAATGAAGTAGCTCTCGAAGGTGAGATTAATAAGAAGTCATCACTGGAACGAATTTAAAAAAAGTGGGACAACTAAAGCGCACTTCTCAGTTATAGGCGACATGCCACAGAGCATAAAAACAGGTGTATTGGCCAGGTTAATTTTATATAAATTGGCCTGAAAATAATCATGTCCAGTAATAATTCTAAAACAAGCAACATCTGCCCTAGGAAGGAAGGAAAATTGAAAGAGCTGCCTTAACCTTTAACCCCTTAACCGCCTGGGGTTCGGTGAAGAAGGTGCTTCATTTTTGCTTAGTGGTGGCAACATAGCTTTCGCTTTCACTGCAACTCAAGTTTTTCCCCTTTTAACGCTTGTCAAGAATACAAAAGCCTGTAATTCTTGATGAGACGTATTTCCGCTTTAACCTAGACCACCTCACAATAATCACATTTTAATGAATTTCAGCCAGGAAGTCCATCAATCGCTGTCAACTGAAGTAACCACAATTTGCTAGTAGTTTACTTTAGTATGTTTTTCTCAAAAATGTCAACATGTCCCTCTCTATTTTTTTTTACATTAAATATGAATTTTATTAAATTATTCTGGAAATTATTATCAGTAAATTTTATTTATTTTGAATAAAGTAAAAAAAATCATTTTTGTAGTTTTCCCGATAGTTATACTTGTGATTTTTAATAGCTGTTATAAGTAGTTAATTTGCTGTCTAATTATTTATTTGTTTTTACTCATTACAGATATTTTTCAAGATCAGCACTTTGTTTCTAAAATCATGAGTAATTTTCAAAATCGTTAAAAGAAATGGTTCTATTATTTTAATACATACAAACAAATTATTTTATGTTAAAACAAATGAAACGGTTCTATAAATCTTTTTTTAAGAAAGCACGTATAATAAACTTTAATGGTTTTGATGAATTTATATTTTTGTGGGTTTGATGGTTGGCATTCCAGTACTCGTTTTGTACTTCAGATAAATTTTCCTTAAATGTTCTTGATTAAGTAAATTTTATTATTGGTATAAAACTTAAAAGTAATTTATGCAGTTGTAAACTTTAAGAATTAGATGAGGTAGATAAAAAAGTTGCTTAATTAAATGAAATTTGAAACTCAAACGTAAAGAATTGTGATTAACATTAATACTAAGAAAATATTATTATTTGCAAAAAAAAAAAAAAAAAAAAAAAATTTAAGACCCTTGGCAGTCACATAAAAAATTGTTTTCTTTTAAATCAGGTGTATGTTTTTTAAATATTAAACATTCATAAAATATTATCTTGTGGTCAGTAAGCGTATAAACTACTTGGATTTTATCAATATTTTAAAATTTTTCCTTAACTAAAAAGAATGAAAATACATAAGTGGCTAAAAATATACTTTTTTAATTAGAGTTACAAAGTAAAAAGACATCTATTAAGAGCTTACAGTGTTAAATATAAAGCTGGATGGTTATACATTTTTGTTAAGAATTAGTTCAGGAATCAATTATTTAGTACAAGATTACAACATTGTAGAGTTTATTCTCTTTTGAAAATATAATAATTCTAACCAGGTTGGATATTTTTATTCAGATTAAGAGATAAAGATAAACTAAAATGGGGCACAGACTGACATAAACTGTCATTTAAACGGAAATCTTTCTCTTCAAGAAATATCTAATTAAGTCCCATTTTTCATAACTCTCGTACTTCAATCTGTTATCATGAAATAAAAATAATAAAAAATGCAATAAATCATTTCCATGATGATATTAGTTTTACTCGTCATTTCATAATGGTGATTACAGATTCTTTATTATTTTAACCTTGCTTCCTTAAAACGTCAACGTGTTTTAGTTCTTTATAAATGTGAAATCATAAATCATATTCTCAGCTGAGAGAAAAATCAATTGATTCTCACACACTTTCATTTTTACTTAATTAATCATCTCCACTTTATTAGCTGTGAATCAGTGGGAAATCAAAATGAGCAAAGAGAGAAGATTTTTAATTAATATATATGAATAAATTTTTTATTGACGTATCAATATGCGAAAAAAGATAATTTAATTCATAATTTCATTCTTAAAATTTTGAACATTTTAATTTTTATTTATAAATTTGCAGAAAATTTATTATTATTATTTTAAAAATGTGTAGAATTATACAATATTTAGTTTTCACATAATGATAAAAATAAATAATTAAATTCATTTTGCTACAGACAGGAGATGTGGGATTAGAAGTTCTTAAGACTTCTCATTAGTTGATATTATTTTTCATGTAAATAAATGTAGATATAATAGAAACAAATATATTTTATTAATTTAAAAACATCTGAATATACTTTGAGGCAAATTACGTGTAGATTTCTTATAAATAATTTAATTAAATTTCTTATAAATAATTTAATTAAAATTTTTAAGATTTAAATTTCAAATTCTCATAATTTTTTTTAAAAACTCTTAAAAATAACTGTGAGTTGCAATCAAGTATATAAAACTGAATCAATACATTTTAGAGACAAATAAGAGATATTTTCTAAAGAAAACAAATAAATCTTGTCTCAAAAGTTTTCTTTCCTACCATCTTTTTCCGAGACTAATGTAATCATCATTTGTCTTGCATCTCCTATGATTTTTCAAGCGGATATTTCAAATATCATTGCATTTCGTGTTGCTGTTGATTTGTATGGAACATAGCCCTCTGTTATGAAAAATGATATATATATATATATATACCAATACACACAGCTTAAATCTACATCAACAACAATGCATAATTTAAGATACAATTTACTTTTATCGTGACATTCATAAAAAAACTAAATTGATGGCATGTTATATAATAAGCTCATTTTTAATAATAAAAATGAGTCAGTTGCCATTTATAGTATTATTTAATGTAATGTAATGTAAAAATAATAAAATACCTTAGTATTTTATTATTTTTTTTAAATAAATAATAATATTACTATTGAGTAAATTAAATTTTAAAACATAAATAGAGACTTAAATTTCATCACTATTTACATTGTATTATTTCACTGTGACTTTTTATTTTAAATAATTTTTAGTTTTAAATCAATTAATAAAATTTCTTAAATCTATATTATCTAATATTTCATTGATACGAAAACTTTAAATGTTCAATAAAATAAATAATAAATTTGTTTTAATGTTTAAAGAAAATATATATGCTTTGGCCAATATTTTTCTGATAATAATCTGAACAATATAATTACAATATTCTCTATAAATATTCATAATTTATGCTGACAGCTTTCATAATGTACTCTAAAATAGAAATTTTAAATTACTAAATGTTATATCCTACATACAAAATATTTCAAGCATTAACTTTCTGAAACATATTCTATGCAATAAATTAACTTAAAATCCCTTTGGATAATTTTTGATAGTTAAATGTATGAACCAATATATACCACGATATTCAATGTGAAATTTTAAAGATGCATTAATTCTATAATAAATGTATATTAGGCAGTTTAAACAATTATGTTTAAAGTCTTAAGCCAAGTCTTATATTAGAAACTTGAATATAAAATATATTTAGAGTGGATTGTTTTTGTTATTTAACACAAAATCTCTTTAAATTGAAAAAAAATAATTGTTTAATATTTGTCTTATTAATTTATTACTGAATAGGAAATTGGAAGAAAACAGTATATTATATTTGAATGTGCAACAGATAATAAGAAATTAAAATAATTAATTAGAAAACACTTTCAGGCGTTGAAAATTTATTTCAGCTACTAATAAAACTTGTATATGTTTAATAATTAATTTTTGTTAGATTCATAAACAATCATTTTTAAAGCACGTAGAAAGACTATAGCTAAATCATTCATTTAGTTCATTATTAATGTTTATGGTAGTTTATTTTATCCTTTTGTTTATCATTTATAGTGAATATAACGTTATTTGTATTAGTTACTTACATTATTTTGAATTTAGCACTTAAATATATTGAATAAATTTTCATAAGCATAGTACTATAGCAAATATTAGCTCTGAATAATCAAAACACCAATTAGTTGAAAATTATTCTTCATAAATTATTATAATATTACAATGTTTGATTATATGGAATTTATAAATTAGATGAATTAATTTGGGACAGAATATTTCTTTAATCATATTATTAAACATATCAATATTTGGGATTCAAAATGCTATGAAGTTTGAATTATATATATAAAAAGCAAATTCAATTTTTATTCAAAATATTTTTCAAAGGTTGATTAAAATGTCAAAAACATTAAAAAACCATAAATGCGTTTAGAAAAAGTATTAAAAGCTCTAACTTAATAAATATATACTTCTAACTAACTATGGCGTATGCTTCATACATAAAAAAAAAAAAAAATTTCCTGACCAGTTCTACTGACTTAAAAAAAATAATAAATAAATAAATAAATATTTCAAAATTGCGATACTCTTAGAAGAAAAACCATCTTTAAACTATGAACTCTTAAAAAATAGCTAGGTATTTAAATAATACTTCAGTTATATAAATCTTAATCTAAGATAAAAACGGATTCTGTAAAATTTTATATTGAGCAAATTTGTTCCTTATAAATTTCTATTAGTATCTTATTTTGTCATAATATATTTGAGGTTTAATTATACAAATATAATGATATTTAATAAATATTTTGAATCATTTTTATGAACCTATATTTCTCTAATGGAAAAAGAATATTCCTCACAATGTTTTAACTATATAAAGTCTCCTTTAGTAAAGCTCATAAAATATTTTTCTTAAAATTTACTTATTATCAAACCATGAGTCATGCATAAGATATTTCTGAATACGTAAATAACAGTAAAAGAAAACGTTTTATAAATTCTAAATAATTACGTTTGTCATTCTTCTAGTTTTTATTTAAATATAAGGCGAAGAATAAATTAATTAAATTAATAAGTAGAATAGCAACATAAAAGTTAATAACTTTTTGACTACTGGCTTGATTATGTAAGTAAAATATCTAAAACAAATGTATCGTATTTAGGAAAAATTGATGCAAAACTTTAAAAGAAAAGATAATGGCGATGTATCACAGTTCTTTTCTTTATTTCAGACTACCACAAAATTGTAGCCGGAAAACATCCGAACAATATGTGACGTTATTAATGTAACAAGGATAGGACATTTCTTTTCCATTAGGGAAGCTCTCTGAAAGATCCAGTGATCGGCGCTGAAAAGGAAAGCAAATAAAATGAGAAAAGGGAAAATATAGGAATGCGATATATAGAATAAAAAATGCGTTTTTCCCTCGGATTCCGAAAATTGAGGTTATTTCTTGGCCACTAACGTCTTCTCTAATCCGACATCGCACTGAACGATAACCACGCAAGCGAAGCGGGCGGGCATGAAATTGCCCGAATGCCCTTCAACTTATCATCACTGGATGTGATTCCAAAGCCTCAGGAGAGAATGGAGCATCTATATTTTAGAAAAATGGACGTTGGGGGTTCTTGAAAAGAGGAAGGCGTAAAAAGAAGCGCATTTACAAAAACAAGAAGGGGTTGGGTAGGGAATTTTAAAGAGAGGGATTTATTCCACCAGATACGAAAATATTTCGGTGTGAGTGGAAATGAAAGCACAACAATACTTAGGTATGTCACCCATTGATCCGGATTTCTTTTCGGATTGATAGTTTAGGAGTCTGGAAGGATCTAGAAGTACTGCATTTCTTCACAAAAATCCTATAATGGTGGCAGGGACAGATATGAAAAGTAAAACTTGCATTCGCGGGGCCACAGAAAACAAAAATCGATATAGAAAAATTATGAAAATGGTATTCATTCACAAAACTTTTAAAACTTTTCTACAAAAATTCAAATAAATATGTAAATTTAAATACTGAATAATAGTTTTTGTAAATTTTGTTTTAGTAGAAATTATAAAATATTGGAATATAATTTGATAATTTCTAATTAAAATTGGTTATAATTAGCGTACATCAGTTTTAATCAAATAGCTGGTTCACTATTTCTATACTTATATTTTTTTAATTAGGTTATATAAACAATAATCATAAATGACAGTATTTTATGTAGGTTTTACAGAAAAAATAAACCAGTGCTTATCAATCCTTTCATTTATATTGATTTTGACGTTTTCAAAGTATATGCTGAAAGCAATAATTCTTTGTTCAATATGACTTAAATTTTTTTCACAGTTTTGGCTGCTTTAAAAGACAACGTAAATAAAATAAATCAAATATTTTTTATATTTTTTAAATATCTTGTAAGATGATAAAGGTACTTTTAAGTAATATCTATATTGATGAGTGTTTTCTGAGAAATACCTGACAAAGATTAAACTAAAATGTGATTCAACAATTTAAAGAAAACCATAATAGCTAACAAATATTTTTCTCAATACGTAATAGGAAAGAATTGATATTAGACTTTTAAGAAGATATTTAAGAGCAGACCTTACAAGAAATTTGAATCAGAAGACTAAAGAAGGATTTTAATATTAAATTAATGTTGACAGAATTATATAATCACTTAATTACAAAATAAAAATTTAAAATCAAGTTTGTATATCGAATCACGTAACTCTGACTTTCTTGTCTAGCAAGACTAAATAAAAAAAATGAAAACAATTTTGCTAATCAATTCAAATTTAAATTATTTTTACTGAAATATTGATGCAACTAATATATTTAAACACTGCTGCTTACGTAAATGCAACAACCTGAAGGAAGCAAGCAAATAACATGAAATTTACAACATGCATTAGCGGTGGCGAGAAATGAAAATAATTAGAAGTTCAACGAAGACGCACATCACGTGCCTCTGAGGCACCACTTCAAAGTACTATTTAATGCTTGAAAATTTTGATGATTTCAAGTTCGAGAATTATATTTTTCTAGTGGTTTCTTCAAAAAAACTCTGATCAATCATACCTCGTATAAAACAGCGATAATTTTTTGATCAAATATCCAAGTTTGACAGAGGAAGGATAGTGGACTACCAAGATTGTGGGTTATCGTTCAGAGAAATCAGTAGTCGTGTTGAAAAACCAAACAACTGTAATGCGGATATGTGATCGTTGGATGCAAGAGGATACGATTTACCAATGTATTCGATCGCATCCACCTCAGTGCACCACTTCACGTGATGACAGGCAAATTGTGCGCACGTTAGTGGCGGTGTTTTTCTTGGTGTTGCAATTTGGGTGTCCAGTAGTGTATTAAAAATTATAATTGGATGATTTTCTTCATACAAAATACGGATCAGTTATTTTTCCTTCTTTTAAAAATTGCAAGGAATATAGACACCCATAAAAATTACTTTTACTAAGTCGTTAATTTATAAACAATTATATTAAGAAACGTGTTAATCAATTTTGTAATCCCAATGAAATCAGAAACATTGCTTAATAAGAATTCTAATATGAATAACATTGATAGAACGAATGATCCTTGGAATATTATATATGTTGATGCGTTATTTATATAAACACCTCAGTTTTTAATTATGTAATGATATATTTATTCATGAATATGAGATTTTACATTGATAGTATTGTTAAGTAATGCTTAAAGCTCCAAAATTGAGTAAAACGATAAAAAAAAAAAATATAGAAATCATTATCAATATCTTCCAGCGACATGAAGTTTCTGTTTTAAGATTTTGTCTTCCAGCTGCTGCAGTTCCGTTATAATTACAAATCTTTAATTAATATCTTCATAAACTTAATCATGCAGTTAAAAAATACTTAATATATTGAAGCAACGGAAATTTGTTTAAAAAATGTTTAATAAATAGGCCGGTAGAAAGCACTGTCCTCATCATATGATGCTGATTAAAAGACATGAAATTGTTGTGTAATTTTTTATTATAAACCCATTTAACATGACATAGTTTTAGAACAACAGACCGATAAAAGATTATTTTTTACTATCCTTATGATAAAAATTGTAGAATAAGAAAATGTTAATGAAATGATCAGAAAATGAAGTTGTTAGTGTGAATTTTAAGATTTGTTCTAAAAATGTGGTTCATACAACTTAGCATTTTTTTCGTTTTATTGAATGTGCAAAACACCATTTTCACAGTAAATTCATGAGTGTCAAATGTTATATAAATATATGATTTAAATCAAATAAATTCATCTATTGAACTCTTATATACAAAATAAAAATTTCTGGTTATTTGAATGTCGTGACAAAATTGAAGCGAAAAGAGAATTGGCATTATAATTATTCTAAAAATGATTATTTAAATATTACTTCATCAATAATGTGTTGGGAGAATGTACATAATATTGTCTAAATTTGTGTAAGATAACATCTAAGCACTTTTTGGAATGAGATGGTTGAATAAAAGTGGTTCATATTATTTCCCAATCAATAACCTTTAAAACATAAAAACATTTACAAATCAAAAAAGAAAAAAAAAGATTATTAATTCAGTAGAAAACACATAATACTCAAATGCAATTTATGATTGAACAGACAGTGTCTACGAAAAATAGTCTCTCCTATTCATATTCTGAAATTTTAATTACCAGAAAGAAGGAATGTAATTTTTCTACCACCAAATTTTTTATTGCAAGTTTCGATTAATATTAATGCAAAAGATCTTCTGTAAAACATTACAATCATGCCATGAAGAATGTCTAAGTCTAAGTTAATTTTCCAAGGTTGAACGGATAAGCTCAATTTCCCCAAAATTGCTCTTTCTGTCAGTTTCGTAGTTACATTTATTTTTGAAGTCAAAGAAATTGAATTCTTTACTTTGATATTCACTTAAATTAACCCTTCTGTGTTGTAATTTATGGGTCATTATCTTCTGGCAAATTACAGACATTTGAGTACTGTAACTTTCTGCATTCTTTGATTTTTTTTCGATATATTGATGATAGAGAGTTAATTTAATCGATTCCATCAATTTAATTAATTCTTTATCATTGCTTTTATTTAAGATTTTACAAATTTCAATCCAAAAGTAAAAAAATAAAAAAAATAAATGACGTTCCTGAACACCAAATAGCAGGATCAGTATTTTCCTTATCATTTAATCACAAAATTAATGAGTACATGTACCAACTCTAGACTAACCTTTTAAAATTAGCATTTTAAATAAAGTTGGAGGTTAACAGGAGGTAAATGATAATGAAAAAATATATATTTCAGTAATTTTTTCACTATTATTTTCACTATAATTTCCTACCACTTGAAATATTCTTGTTTTATCATATGTACTCAAATGAAGTTATAAATCCAGATCACAAAATATGTTAACCAATGTTATTTTCAAACTTTTGTTAGAAAGACTAATGTGATAATTATGATACTTCAATTTAACTTACGAAGTACATTTGACCAAAACAGTCCTGATTTTAGCCAAGCTTGATTTTGAAGTGTAATTAAATTGTATTAAACATATTTTATTATTTACAAATTGGTAAAGTTTTGTTAAAAATTGTAATTGTGAGAAGTATCTGCTCATAATTATAATAAAATGTTATTGAAGTAGAGGTAGTTCCAAAAACATAGTGTTATCTCATTTTATGCAAAACGTTTTTCTTTAAAAACAATGTATTAATTTGCAAATCAAAATGTTTGAAATGTTAGAGAACATGCATCAGTAATGCGTACAAGAATTCATTAGACACAGTACTCTGGTTTACCTACTGTTATTTAACATTTTAAACTAAAACATTTTTATTGAAAACGAGAGAGTTTCTCATTGTAAGAATTTGCACAAAAATTAAATATAAGTATAAGTATATTATTTTTTCTCAAATCATTCGCATTTTTAAAAATATTAAATTAAGTTTATGGCTTATCTTATTATTTTCGGTAATATTATTGAGAAACTAATTATCAAAATATTTCCCATAATAAAGCAAAAAAACAATATGAATACTCTTTTTAAAGAAACTGGTTTTAGTTTAATAACATTATATAAATATTTATTAATACAAACTTCGACCACATGCACAGGGAAACATAAACTAATAATGAAATTTCAGAAAAATTAAATATTTATTCACCTCCAAAAACTCTAAATAAATTTTTAACCCAATAATGGAAACTAATTTTCATAAGGAGAATTGTGAATTTTAATTAACTGATCAGTCTCTAAAAAACAAATAAAATAAGGATTTTTGGAGAAATAGAATATCAGGAAAGATTAATAATCTATTTATAAAATTTTTACAAAAACTTGCGTTACTCATATATTGCTCTTTTGAAAATAAATCACCTAATGTAATTATGTAAATAAGTATACAAAAATTTAAAAAGTAGCTTACATGGAAAATTATTTGTAATTAGTGGCACATTAAATAAAATGGATTCTTTTCAGAAATGGAAGCCAGTGTTTTTAAATTATTAAAATTTACAAGGAAAATTTAAATATCATTAACTATCTTTTTTTATTTTTTATGATATATTTTATCAAAATTTAAGATTAATTTAATTTTTGTAAAATTTTATTCTTAAACTTAATTTTTTATCATTTAATTACTAAATTTTAAAATTTTCCTTATGCTTTATAACTTATATTGCATTTTTCTTAAGCATAGCAGTCAAAAAACAAATATTTAAATATATTTTTCCCTTTCTATTTGGTTTCTATTCCCTTTCTATTTCCCTTTCTATTCAGTTTAATTTTTCAATAAAATTTCACATGAAACAATATGAAATTTAAATAATTTTACCAAATATTATTTTATAATTAGATTTTCAAATACAATCACGATTATGTAAAAAGTTTATCCAATGTATTTAAATTTATATAAAATATAATAAAAAAATATTTTTTAAATACTAAATAATTTCATACTTTGAAAAAATGTAACATATTACTTAGAATTGTAACAAAAAATGCAACATAATACTTGTTATGTTACTTATAGGTAAATGATAATACCGGTTATTTTAAAAATTGGTAATATTATTTTTTGCTAATAAAAATAAAAGCATAATAACCTAGTTGTTATAATTAAACTGAATTAGAATAATTATCAAAATATTTAAATTAAATAAGCAACATATCTCACTTCTGCTAGTTATGTCAATACAAATTACAAAATTATCGTATAGTTCACAAATAATCTTCAATATATCATTATCTCTCATGTTCATCTTTGTTCAGAGTTTTAAGAAAGGTATCCCATTTGGTACTAGCAAAATGTCAGATGTCATATCTTAGAGCTATAATAGATGCATTTGTTTCATTGTTAATTTAATTATGAGTGATGAAATAAATCTTTAAATATTTCCCTATGAAAAATAAAAAATGCTAAGGTTTATAAAAAAAAAAGATTTTACGCTCTTTTACTACAATAATTAAATGCCTAAGCTGTCGACATTATCATTTTTAAATTGATTCTTTAATTTCCTATAAATTTTATTTTAAGTCATGTAGGAAGTAGGGAATCGCTTATAAGAATGAAGTAACGCGTAGTTTTCATAATTACAGAAGGGCCACCCAAGCAAGAATCCCGAAAACGTCTACTTTCACTTTAAGTACACTTTGATTTTTAATCTACATTAAACATTTTAAACTACTTTGATTTCTTAAATTAACTTGTAAAAAATTTTTCTTATCACTTTTTTCAACCATATTCTTCAATATTTGATATATATACTTCTGTATTTGATATATTCTTCTGTATTTGACATATTTTTTCTCATTATATTGTTTTGCCTATTTATTGTATTACTCATTTTTCAATGTATTACTTAGTTTCCATTTATTTCAAATTTTGATATAGTAGTATTTTCTTCTCATAGAGACACTCTTCGGGGGAATAACACGAATATTCGTGTTATTCCCCTGAAGAGTCTTTGTCTTTCGTGTTTGTCAGAAAAGGGGTCTGTTTTGGATAGCTAACCATCTCCCTCCTGATAAAGACGTGGTCCCTATGCTCTTTCCTTAATTATATTATATTACAATGTTTTTCTTGATTTTTTAATGATTTTGTCTTTTTTGTCTTATTGATATTAAATTGTATAGTTTCTTCTTTATTTTATCTTTATCGATTAAATGTATTTTACTTAAAATA
>JAPDSC010091356.1:202289-212944 GCA_026290005.1 Latrodectus geometricus | reverse complement strand
TATATATATATATATATATATATATATATATATATATATATATCATATAATTGTGATTTCTTTAAAAAAGAAATTTATATTAATCTACAATGCACTTGTATGGTCTTTGTAAATATAATCTTATTTTAATTTTTAAACATGTTTATTCTAATATTTGTTTACATTTTCTTTTTATTTATTGCATTTAAGAAGCTTTAGCTTTTATTTTACTAGCTAAAGATAATTTTTCTATGAAAATAATAAGAAATATTTATTCAAAGAAGGTCACATAAAACTTATCAAGACTAAATATTCTTAATCAATTATTCATGAATTTTCTTCAAAATATAGTTTTTGGTTATTTTGCTAATGTCTCTTCAAAATGATGTTTCATGAATAATAAAGTATCCATAAAATTGCATACTTTATTATTAAGTCACTATTAAAGTAAGTATGATATTTCAAGTTATGTAAATAAATCCTAAACTTAACTTTGGATAACTTAACTTTGGAAAATAATAAAAGCTTTGAATTGTATTTATTGTATAAGTGAAAGTTTTATGATTGAGTATTTGAACAGTTGTTATTTAATTAAAGAAACCAATATCTTTCACATTTTCTTCTTACATTATAGAGATTTATTTATTACACTTGTCATTTTAAATCCTCAGTTTTTAGATTGTTGAATATAATAATGTCGTTATCCATCAAAATCAAAATTCATATTTTTAAGCAAACTATTGTGATACGTCGGTAATTGAATGGCAATGGGTCATCTTTATTGCTTAAATCCATTCCGTCTGCTTAGTTCTCAATTTTGATACTGTATTTTTACTACGAACTTTTTCTGCCACAATGTTTGGCCAGTACTACCTATTTGATAACTTCTAAACCAGTAAAATTAATCCAAAACCATATATCTGGTTGTCAAGTGAAACTAAATGCTAATTTACACAATGTAAAATAAACATTTGTGTTTCAAGTTCTTATTGAATATATTTTAACCAATTTGAGACCTGTATTCAATTATGTGTTTTCGTAATTAAATGACAAATTAATGAATAAAACATAAATTTATTTAATAATGAAATAAAAGCAGTTTTTTAAAATATAAATTGGTGCTATCTCGTCCGTAATTTCCTATGAAAAAAGTCAAGCCAATCATAGTTTTACAGTAAATTAATTTTATACTAGAAGAGAAAATTTTCAAAATATCCCTTCATTAAAAGGAGAGAGAAAGTAGTTCATTTTACTTCCTGATGACAAAATTATCTTGGCATTCTTCAGTTTTTTATTCCTTCCTGTCATATTTTATGATGCCAATTTTATGAATAGTTGGACTTATAGACAGCATCATTTTTCCTGCTATAAACTATGACAAAGTTTTCATCGAACAACCAATATTGGTAAAAATGAAAACAATGAATTCTGTTATACCACCATTCATTTTAAAATGTGGCTGATAAACATGGAAGTTTTGATCCAAGTTATAGATTAATTTTTCACTAACCTCGTGTCATACGTCTAACAGGCAGCAGGTTTTCGAAATGTAATTAATCATGAATAAATTTCTAGTGAAATAAAAATGTAAACCGTGTATCCCCAAGACTGCTAGATTAATGGTGATGTGGTTCACACGTTTCATTGAGCTGGCTCTTTTTACATTAAGGAAAATAAAATTTGCTAAAGCGTTAAACTTAAATAAAAGTAAATCTTATTTACTTAAGCTATTTGGCAACACATATTTACTCGTCGGTTCGGTTCATAGTTTAAATTCAAGCTTATAATTGTTTTATTTCTGTTTGAAAGTAAAATTGTGCTTATTCCACTAAAATAATTTCTTTTCAAACTTTTAATAAATATATCAAACAGAATTTTAAGATAAATGAACTCTGGACCATGCATTTCCTTTTATAATTAAATTTTTTTTTTGTGTGTAGTACACTTCTAAATATTTTAATATTTTTTTTAGATATTTCTTAATAAAAGTTTTCACCAAAATAGTAGGAATAACACCATAATAAATTGAAATTTCACCAAAATTTTGAGCAAAAAAGTGTTAAAAATTTTTAATAATGATATGATAATTCTTACAATACATACCATAATATCTCAATGCAGGAATTTTAAGTAGAAATGATTTGCTTGCAACTTTTTATCATATAAAAACAAATTTTTTTTTATTTTCAACTTTATATTTCTTAATTTAAATTTAAAAGCTAAAATTAAAAAAGGGCAATGAGTAATACTTATGTTGATTTGAATGAACTATTACAATTTTATAGAGAATTCATTTCGTAAAGTATAACTTTCATTAAATATGTTATTCAGAATATATTAGGCTTTTTATTCTTAATTTTTTTTTTAATTTAAGTATGGCAATATTTCTGAATCATACTATTATATCTTTGTTATTTTTTAAATTTTGACATTAACATTAGTTTCGCAACTGACTACATGAATTTTACGGAAGTATATTTATAAAGCTAATGAAATACTATAATATAAAAATACTAATAGCCAATATAACCTGAAAGTATTCAAAAATGTTATTTCAAAACTATTCCACTTAAAAAATAATGAATAATGTATCAATAATTTAGACCAATTATTCATTCTAATATAACTTACAGATGGTTACCAAAATAATAGAAAAAATCTTATTTAATTATTCACTTTGGCAGCTGTTTTCTTCCTTGAAGATACTACAATGCTTATCAAAACATGGATTTTTCTATATTCAATATATCATGTTAACCACTATCTTGTTTTGCCAATCTTGTGCTATCGCAAATGAGTGCAATCATCGTACCTATAGAAATGATTAAAACCTAAGATATTTTGGTCACATGTTATGCAGCTAGTCGGGATAGCATGATATTTTATGTTTTTGATAACAATTCAAAATATAATCTTCTCTGATGATTTTACATGCTGTCATGATATGTTTTTATATTAAATGAAATTGGAAACTAAGATTGAATTTTAATGCATACAATTGGTATTTTTATCTCTTCTGCTTTTATTCACAGATGTTTTTACTATTTAAATAAAGACTTGTGCATATCAAGTAAATTGCAGTTATTCAACATAGATCAGTTGTAAGGTTTTAATCCAAAACAAAAATAAAACTGATGTCAAAAATTAATCTAACATACATTGGAAATATTGCTACTGTGTAAGTACAAAATAATGACTAACCGCAAAATGAGTTACTAACAAACAAACTATTTATAAAAGATTAGATAAAATAGTTTATCTAATCTTTCAAAGACAAAGGATTTTATTCAATCAATATAAACTTTCATGTCTCAAAACTGTTAGTAACTTGAATTCGTTCTATGTTATGTTAGTAACTTGATATAGAATTTAAATTTTCCTGAAACATAACATTTGTAAAATAAATTTCACGGCTTCAAAAAATTTTACTTTTAAGTTTTTAAAATATTAGTTATGAACAACGTAAATTCTAGGTTTAAGAAATTTTATTCTTAAAATAAGCAATTAACAGGTTTCCTTATATCACTCAAACAAGACTGATAACTGTTTCTCTAAATAATAAACGCTTATTTAGAAATTGCATTTAAGGAAATCATAAAATCTTTATCAAAATGCTTAACGAGATGATTTTAAAGGTCAACGGAATTTTGTGATTAATAAATAAAAATACATTTTTATAATATGAAAATGCAATATGATATCGAGGAAATTTTTTAAGTCTATGAATGCATATAAGTATTGATTTTGAATCTAAATACATTATATATGGAATCTTGATTTATGAAGGAATAATTGAATACTATAGCTTATAGAAGAAATTGATTTATAAATAATTTTATGTGTTTCTTCTTTTTTTCAATTACATTTTAGTAAAGCTAGACATATGAAGTGACTGAAGTTAAATGAAGTGTTCAATACTTGAGCTTGCTTCTTCATCTCTAAACTTCAAAACAAATTACTGGAAATATATCACGGCCATTAACTAAACCTTACTGGTACTACTGAATACGTATGGTTTCAATTAACATTGATATTCAATGAAATAATATTTTATAAACCGAGTTAATATAAGCCAAAATAATCATGGAATTTATAAAGTGAAATAGAACAGAAAGGTTTGAGAAATTATTATTAATAATTATATTATTAAACTAATTTATAATTATGTAGCAAATAGTTTCCTTATAATTGTATGATAATCTATTATTAAGAATAATAATTACGTAATGTATACTTATAAAATTAATTAGTTGAGTAATATTTTCTAGGATTTCAATTTATATTTTTCATTTGTTTTTTTAATTTGCTTATTTTTTGAGTTTTCTGTAAAAGCTTTCAACTATCTGTGTATTTATAATTTAAACCCATTTATGGAGCACTAAAAATCTTTTAAAAGCCTAATGTTTTCAAAAAATTGTTTTAAAGTATGGAATTTTGATTTAATCATTTCGATAATTGTCTGTATGTAATTAATTTAAAAAAAATCAGCCCTTATACTTTTACGTTTCCTGTAATAGTATAGAAAATGATTTGATGAGTAAAAAAAATAAATGTATGAACATAATATCCTACAGATATAATCGCTTTTTCAATACATGAGCATTAAGTATGGGCTACAAAAATTACTTAATAACTACTACATACGATCTAATGTTTAATTTACAAGACATAAAAAACATATTATTCATTAAATTACTGGGCACGTAGCACAGAAATAATGACTGGACATGATTGCAGAGAACTGGAATGCAATACAGCTCGCTTTTTTGGTGTTGCTATGAAGGCAAACTTCAATTTCCGGAAATAATCAAAGGTTTATTTCACGCTGTTTTTCTGCATCATTCTATCCTTATTATTGGAGTAAGTTAGAAATTAGATTTCCTTGTACTTTTGAGTAATTTGATATTTTGAAAATGTTTTATGATACATAAACTCATGTTTTAAATTAAGTAAGATTATGTCTACCTTTTAAATCTTATTCATATGTATTTTTGACAGATGATAATCTCCTTCTCATGAAGAAATATATTCTATATATGTGTTTTATGAGTTGTATTTAAACTGAGTAAATTAAATTATTCAAAGATTTTAAAATTATTTATAAGTGATTTACTAAACTATTTCCACTAAACCTATAGACTCATTTAAAACTCATTATGATAGAAAAAATCCATTTCTCACAAACAAGTATTGAAATCTAACGAATTACAATAAAATATTTCCTAAATGATTAGTTGAATTCATGATTCTGTCTTTAATATCATTTACTTTTATTGAGAAACCCCATTTATTTATTATTTAATAACTAAGATTTGTAATAAAATATATAATCATTTTCTTGAATAATTTATTTTCACATTTCAAATTGAGTCAAAAGATATATTTCATGTGATTATGAAATGAAAATGATTGCAAAATAAAAGATCTATTAATTTTTCAATTGTAAAAATTTCTTTATTTTGTGTCCTAGATTAATCATTAGGCATGAATTCATGAAATATAATAAGAATTTAAAAAAAGAATTAACATTCATGAAAGTACTGCTGTGTTATCAACAACTAGCAACTTCCTTTTTATTTCCTCATGCCGTGAAAATTAACCGTAATTATGCAAATATAATATATAGAAAGTTAATAATTTATAGGAAATGTTGATAAAATCCGAACATCGTATAATTTGAAATTCAGTCGAAATTGTTTGTTTTGAGTCTAAATAAGAACAATATTTTCTTATAATAATTAGAGCTACTAAATTTCTATTGCAATGTTAAATTTATGAAATGATTACAGTTAACAAATTAATGCTATTATTACTTTTTTGCACTAAAATATTACGAAATTAGATGAATTTCGTTTCATACTGTAATGTAAATATATATTTAATATTTTACAGTGATATTATTTAATTAATATTTTTAGCTATTAATATTCATTCATTTGTGTTTTGATATTGTAGTTTTCTATGTCATAACCTATATGCTACTTGAATTATTTAACTTCTCCGTACTCTTTGCCATTTAAAATGGGCATTCTCTGTGACAAAATATAATCAAATCATACGGTAATATCTTATAATGAACACTTTGGTATTTGGCGAATTTGTTATCTTTTTGTAATGGTAAAGTGAACCGTCTACTTGTGTATGTTAATGATATAGTTGACAGTAATAAATGAAGATATTTCAGATAAAAATATTTTAAGATATAATAGTTTTTGGCATGTAAATTGAAGAAATAAATACTATGTGAATTATCTCCAGTTGAAAACACAAAAGAATGTTTATTTTATCTGTAAGTTTTAAAAGAGGGCTGTTTGATTCAATGGAAATTGACTAAATTTCAAAAGCTGAATTCAAACCCATTTACAAAATTTACTTTATTGATCAATTAAGTAAAAACTCTAGGTTTAATAAAAAAAATTAACAGAACTTTTTAACAGTTTTATAAATTACATCGAAATATAATTTTCAAATGTTCATATGACTTCAATTTATTATTTAAAATTCTTCAGCCCTACAGTATACAATATTACAAATTACCAATACAAATACTATAAATACTATTTTAGAAGCATAGTAATTTTCCGATTTTTTTTATTATTTATCAAACAATACACTTTTGTATTAGCTTATTTCTTATATCAATAAATGCTTTTGTGCATGCGTTTTTCTAACTGTACACTAGAAACTTTCTAAAATTCTATAATAGAGCATAAGTCTAGATATTTTTTAGCCATATTCAGAAATTTCTTTTTTTTTTCAAGATCTGAAAAAAATGTCATCATGATTTATATTAAAAAAATGATATTCACTTAGAGAAATCGACAATAATAGCTAGATAACTGTACAATCATTATTAGAAAGAATGAAATTTTATCTTAATATAAAACATACAATTATTAGTTAAACTTTGTTAATTCTGTATAATTTTCATTTTACTTTTGAATAATTTTCATAAAAATCATTAATATATCCTTATATTAATAAAGAGTATTCATCACATAAACATTATTTATGATTAATATTTTTCATTGACCTCATAACAAATCTTCTTTTATAAAAATATACATTGAATTCTTAATTCTTATTGGGAGCTCTTATTGGTTGTACTTCCTTTCTGTGCCCATTTTTAGCCAAGAAATGAAACTCACAAAAAAACTGTGCAACTGAATTCATTTTTGTATACTAATTTATGCAGTAATTTCAGAAATTTTGATAAAAGGAAATATAAATTTTTAAATTTGAAATAAGACAAATACCTAATTTCATAATAGTTAATAAATAAAATTCATCAGATATTATGGATTTGTTTTAGTTGGTTTACACACTTCTTTTTGGTATATTTGTGTGTATGTGATTTTTGTAAAACAAACTAATAACTAAGACATATGTGATTATTTACATTGATATCTTGAGTTAAATAAAAAAGTTTACGTTCCACTCAAAGTTCACATTACATTTCAAGAAATATGTAGTAAGAATATTTTTACACATAATAATTTATATAATACTTAACGCAAATTGTTAATTAAGATTTTTTCCTTTTAAAACTACCTAATGAAGAAAAAAATTCAAATATTATTTTAAAAAATTACAAAAAGAAATAAATTTTTAGAAAAATTTAAATTAGATATACAAACAGTATATTATTATTTAGAACTTGAATATTTTCATTATGAAAGACTTATAAAATAATAACATTTTAAAAGAGCAACATTTCTTGATCTAAAATTTGTTTTGTATCCATTATAATTTTTTTTTCTATTGTAAAATTTAAAAAGTGATATTTTTTTAACTATGAATGAAAATTACACATAATTGTAGAGAACCACATCAAATTAGTTAGTTGCAAATATATAATTAAGTTAGTTACAAAAATAAAAATTAAAACTGGAAGAAATATAAAAATGTTATATAAAATTTTCATAATATAAAATATTATACAAAATTTTATAATACTAAAAAGTTTCTTTTTGAATAAAAAATTTCGTTATTGAATAAAAATAAGTAACTAGTTTAGCATTCATCATATTAAGGATGAGGCTCATTTAATATTCAAAAAATTTAAATGATAAAAAGCTGCTGATCATATTTTTATATGATTTACTCTTCGAAATACTTCTTCTAAAATTTCACATTCATATTTGTGAATGTGAAATAAAAATCAAATCTTAAATATAATTAAATTATACATAAAATGTTATGTAAGAAATTTACGATTGTATATTTGACACCCAGAATCGGATAAAAAACTTTTTATATATTTCTAAAGAATGCAATAGGAGAAGTTTAAAAATAGTTTCTCATCAAAGCATTATTATATTAGTTTGGGGAAAAAGTAATCCATTATTTTTTCGGTAGTCGTCTGTAGTGATCGATATCTCGTAAGATATCTATCAAACAATTTCAGATTTATGCTCGTTGGAAAGGTGACTTTTGACACTAAAATATTCTCTTGCGGTTTTTTGTTTGATTAATTCAGTTACGAGTACATGGTTTTAAAAATGGGAGACAACAAACAGAAAATTCGATACATTTTCGTTTTCCTCTTGTAATGGCGAAAAAGATAGCCGGATGGCTAAAATTGTGAAAGGTGTTTATCGTACTATATAAGACTGTAACAACCAGTTACGTACAATTTTTGTTTCGTCGATTAAGTTCATGTATTTTTGATGTTAATGATGCACCTCGCATGTTGGATACAGCATCGTCAAAAATGTCTATAAAATATCGAAAATGATCGAAGTTAACCACATGTCAGCAGTCGTAACGCGCAAGACCTAAAAATGTACATGAAAGCTGTTTTAAATCTTTTTACAAAGTGAATCCAAAAGAAGCTACATAAAGTTCACGTAAATATAATGGATTTCTTTTTCCCCAAACTAATATAAAATTGCGTAATGTTAAGAGTATACTGAGCACAAAGTTAAAAATTAGTGCTATTAAATAATCAATTTAAGAGCTCATAAATTATATTTGCAAAAAACTGCCAAAAGATAACGATGCAAGTCTTTTATATTTTAAAAATAATGACTGCTATTTTCAAGAATACTTTAGAAAAAGTTAGTGAGGCACATAAGTGAATGGACAAACAATTATCATTTTTTTGGAAAAACTAAATATTTATTAATATTAAAACAACTTCATCATTCCTCATTTGTTAAAAACTTATTGCTATACTTTTTGAACATTCACGAACCCAAATATTTGAAAGCGTGAAAGCCTTAACATTTTTAAGTTAAAATATAACTAAATTAAATTTGTTCACCAATTGTTCCTCAATATTACATTAAGTAAGAATGTGATTGATACATATTGCATTCATAGTAAAGAATACTATTTATTATTTTTATTTGTATATTAGTCTCAAATTATTGATTGCTATACTGAAACTCCGGAGTCATCAATAATAGTAATCAACATTCATCCTTACAACAATATATTAGTAGTGCCAGCTGATGATGAAATGACCTACAAATAAGAATAAGAGTTTTTGCCTTAAAATAGCATACTCATGTCGCCTATCCGCACATAAATAATGATCTTGCTTTATTGATAAAAAAAAAAAATCCAAGCGTCTTCCTTAATAAGAAAAATGCTTAGACCACAAAATGTTTCTATATTTTAAACAATAAAAAATATGAATAAAATACGTTAATATTAATCATAAATTTAGTTAAACAATTATTATTCAAACAAGATATATTGCAATATATCTTGTATGACAATTGATATTTTAAAATTCAATAATACTTTTACAATTATAAAACTTTTTTTTAATAAATCTTTTTATTCCTTGATTTTGATAATTACATTTAATATTTAAATATTTTCATTTGCTTGAGTGAAACAGGGAGAACTGCTAAGTGATTGAAACAATCTTTTAAAAATCACGTTTAAAGTGAAATTTCTATAAGTATTCAATAGAACTAAACTCTGGATGTTACGGTAGATTATTGAATGTTTTTTAGGAAATGATGAAAAATTTTTCTGTCCTTATGTTCAGTAACAAATTAAACAATGCATGTAAACATAGAATCTAATTTTCTATTAAAGTGTTTATTATTTCTAGTTGATCCAAAATAGATTTCAACCACTCCAACAGTCATATAATCCTTGACGTTGGATAATCTATCATCCAGTTCAATTTGTTATTACACATTTGTATTTGAATTTTATTAAAACTACCATAATCAGATGTTTAATATTTTTATATAGAAAATTTGATTTTCAATTAACTACTTCAAATTGGTTTTCATCTCTAAATAAAATAAAGCTCTCAACGTTTTTATGTTAGTGCATTTTCATTATTTGTGTTGAGTTAATGGAATTTTTTAAACTTAAACATACAAAGTTTCTTATAAAGTGTTCCACATACAGGTCATGCTTTTTAGTAAGTAAATGCATATGATATAAACATATTTCCTGCAATGTTGTTGCTTAATTTTTTGTCCCTAATTATAAGTTCAAATTCTCTTTTAATTAGTATTTTTTCTTTTTCTTATATGGCGAAATTATATAATATAATTGGGTTTGAAACAAAAAGCAATTACTTTTTTTACTCTCAAGTGAGTACGATAGATAAAGTGGGATTTTGATATCAAAACATTTTTTTCAAACAATGGGCACTGGGTAATCAGAGCCCTTTACAACATCAAAGCCTGAAATTGTTACTCATT
>JAPDSC010091356.1:180700-194669 GCA_026290005.1 Latrodectus geometricus | reverse complement strand
CAGAATGAAATTTAAAAACTACTTTTCCTTAAAATAATGCTTTTACTTCCGACACGTCATATTTATCTGTTATGGCAATTTATTAAAAAGGATTTGTAATGAAACCTATAGGAAAAGACACGCAATGTTGTTAAATGTGTTATTATTAAAGATATTAAATTCTGTCTTGCGCAGATTAATTTTCTCCTTGTTGAAAATTTTCATGCTGCTGGTATAAAATATTGTAACATACTTAAAGTCAGTTTAACCCTAACGCATATTATTTTCCACACAACCAGGTAAATGACTGTTTCAAAAAACTGATTTTCAAAAAAAGTGACATTTACGTAATATGATGCTAAATATGTCCAACCTGTCTAGTGGTTAGCGTATCTGTCTACAAATGGATGGGACCTGGGTTCGAATCCTGGCTCGGGCATGGATGTACTTTCTCTCTCTTTCTTTCTTGTCTTTGTCCTTTCTTTGTGTGTGAATGGTTGCCTCCCCTATAAACGGGTACCTATGGCATGTGTGTACTGAGGAAGGCGGTCTCCACACCGAATATGGTTCAGTTGGAAAACTGGAGTAGAGCACCCCATATTGCCTGCCTGGCTGGCACACGACAACAACAATGAAAAATATATTCAGAAAGTGTATTTTAAAAGGTACATTTTGAAAAAGAAAAATAACCATGCCAATCGAAAATTAACCACCGAAATTTTGACAAAATGTATGAAATTTGTCTTTAGTTATAATACTAAATTACAAGTAAATAATTAATGCTTATTTTCATTTGTGTGTATTTTGCTTTTAAAATGTACTGATTTGAATTCAAATTTTGAGTCCCTTTCAGAAAATGTGTAGTAGCAAGTTTTAATATTAAATGCGATAGAATAACATAACGAGTTTTTTGTTTTATTTTTATATAAATGTGCAAATCATGAAATACTTTTCTTTTAAAATTTAATGATTAACTATGGTAGTGTAAATAATATAAAAATTACTTGTACATACATTATGTTAATTCCCAAATATTTTTACATTATAACTCCAAATTATGCTTTTTTCTGAAGCTAGTTGAGTAATACATGCTATTATTTAAATGAAACAGTTCGAGTTTAATAAAAATAATTCTGTGCAATTTTACACAAGCTCGTTTCTGTTAGATATGCATTAAAATCGTCTTGATTAAATATTGCTAGAATGAAATGATATATTTTCAAACAATATTATATCAGAACTTGATCTGGAAAATGACAAATTTATAATGATACTTTTGTACATTTATAAGGGAATCATTTCCATTTAGTTACAATAATTCTTAATAAATTGTTATTTAACTGGCATTTTTAAAGTAATATTTTATATGATAAATTTAAATATTTTAAAAGCATCAGTTTTCTTATACGTGCTTGATTACTGTATAACATTTATCTTAAACTAACGCAAATTGCACCAGATTCAATATTTATGCAATAGAAATTTTTATTATAATTCTATTATCTACATTAATTTCATTTGTTATTTGGACGCTATTACAAGATAATATTGAGCATCTAAAGCTATTAGTGGCTATTTGAATATTTTCGAGGATTGTTTTCTTGAGTTCTTTGTATGGGTATTGGGTCACATTTAAGTATTACAAAATTAGATCAAATAAAGTTTGCCCATGTTCACCACGACAGTAGCAAATGCAGAAAGCATAATGCTCCTTCCCAGATGTTCAACAATGGTTAGGTATTTTTATACCAAAGAAAGCAGCCCTGCCACTAGACCATGATGAGCCCCTTTCATTGAATTGTATTGATTGGAGCGTAAACTGTGAAAGTCAAACATACTTGTCTTTCACTAGGTCAGGCTTAGGAATTTTAAACTTTTAAATAGATTTGGTTCTTTACGATTTTAGTTTTGTAGTTGGAATAACCTCATACTCTTGTGCACCAGTAAATTTCAAGTTATTATGTAAGAATATTTAGTTATATATGAATGAATGAATGAATAAAGATTGTAGGGAATAATTATGCGTAGCTCCAACTTATTGTTAATAATACCAATTGACTAAAAACTGTAAATATGAGATTTAAAATATTAGCATCATTTTCAATAAAATTCATGATACTTAATTTTCCTTAAACAGAATATTCAATTTATTGTTTATTATTTTACGATGAAAATATTTTTCACGATTCGTCTATACAATAATAATACAAAATGTTATTTTGTAGAAGCAAAAGTATTCTAAATATTAAATTTTTTCATCTCTGATTACGTTATATATTATTTACATTTCACATACCAAATTTCAGTTCACATATCAAATTGCTTTTCCCATTCAAAAGTCGTTTGTTAACTCTGTAATATGATTTATTAAAAACTCTACTAGAAAATATTTAAATTTTAAGATAAATACATAAATGTCTCTGATTTCTTTTAATAAGATTTACATTCAAACATGTTGTTTACTTTCTAAAATAGGCAAAACAATTCATCAAATTTTTATCAGATACACAACGACATATCTAAACTTGCAAATAACAAAACACTTTTGCCGAAAGAGAATACATATAATGTTATAATTCCCTTTCCTCAAAAAAAGAATGTTTTTTATTGTAACTATTATATTATTAAAAACGTTACGTTGATGAAAATAGTTGAGTAGTTTGAGTAGCTAACATATGCAAATGTTCACACAGGTTTATCGTTTTCTAATATATTACGGTCATAGGAGCCACTCTCAAGTTCACAGTTCATTTTAACATATTTTGTTTAGTTAAAAGTCTACATATTTTAAGAAAATCTGTTCAATAATTTCTTAATTCATACAGAAATCCATCGAGTAATTAGCATTGCTAGAGAACTTTTCCGAATCACAAATAATGACGTAGTGTTGTTGCCAAATGTTCAGAATACATAAATATCTGTCGTTATTTCAAATATACAGAAAGGTGATTGTGCTGATAAAGCCTGCTATTCTCAGAGCCTTTAACTTCATTTTAATTTATTACACAAAATGAAGGTCTGGGCTGGAATCTGATATCAATTTTTACACTATTATTACCTAAAATATTATATAAAGATGAGTTACTTGAATATTACCTAAATCAAAACTAAAAATACTTATTTTATATTTTAATTTAGATACATAATACATCATAATATATGAACTATAGGATTTAAATACTTCATATTTATTTAAAAGTATAGTAAGGCACCAAGACGAGCTAAAATTGATGTGACACATTTTACACTTACAATAACGCGACAATGGTATTGCTTAAATCTGGTAATAATTTGTAAAGAATACTATTCGTTTTATAAATCCTTTTTTAACTATCTAAATACACTACTGGCCATTAAAATTGTTACACCAAGAAGGCGACATGCTACATGCGTGAAATTTATACGAAAGGAAGAAGGTGCTGTGATATGCCAATGAGTAGCTTTTCAGCGCATTCAGATAAATCAGGCGCCAGTAACGACAGTTGCATTAAGTATAAATGAAAAAATTGTTCAGCCGGTTCCTCATACACAAATTACATTTGAACGTTGTTGCCTGTTGAAAAGTTGTTGTAATGCCTCGTGTAAGAAGGAGAAATGCGTACCAGCACGTTTCAGACTTTGATAAGGGTCGAATTGTAGCATACTGGGATTGCGGTTTATCTTATCGCAGTATTGCTGCTCGCGTCGGTCGACATCGAATGACTGTTAGCAGAATATGGAATCGATGGGTTCAGGACGGTAATACGGAACGCCATGTGGGATCTCAACGGCCACCTATAACTAGCAGCCGAGAAAACAGGCATATTATCCGAATGGCCGTAATGGATCATGCAACCACATCACGAGCCGTGAATAAAGAAACGGGGTCGTTTGGAAGACAACAAGTGTCTGCACGAACAGTTCGACGACGTTTGCAGCAGCATGGACTCTACTCGGAGACCACGGCTGTGGCTTCCCTTGATGCTGCGACATAGACAAGAGCGCCTTCAATGGTGTGATCAACGACGAACCTGGGCGCACGAATGGACAGACGTCATTTTTCAGATGAATCCAGGTTCTGTGTACAGCATCATGATGGTCGCATCCGTGTTTGGCGGCATCGTGGTGAACGCACACTGGCAGCGTGCATTCGTCATCTTTATACTGGCCCATTACCTGGCGTGATGGTATGGGGTGCCATTGGATACACGTCTAGGTCACCTCTTGTTCGCATTGACGGTGCTTTGAACAGTGCACGTTACATTTCTGGTGTGTTACGACCCGTGGCTCAACTTTTTATTCGAGCCCTGCGAAGCCCTACGTTTCAGCAGGATAATACCCGACCGCATGTTGCCGGTATTGTGCGGACCTTCCTTGATACGGAACGTATTCGGCTGTTGCCCTGGCCAGCATGTTCTCCAGATCATTCACCAATAGAAAACGTCTGGTCAATTGTTGCCGAGCGACTGGCTCGTCACCAAATGCCAGTCACAACGGTTGATGAACTGTGGCATCGTGTTGAAGCTGCATGGGCTTCTGTACCTGTACATGCAATCCAATCTCTGTTTGACTCAATGCCCAGGCGTATAACTGCTGTTATTGTTGCCAGAGGTAGTTGTTCTGGGTACTGATTTCTCAGGATCTATTCAGCCAAATTTTTTGAAAATGTAATCACTTGTTATTTCTAGTCTAATATATTTGTCCAATAAATATCATTTTGTTATCTGTATTTCTTCCTGGTGTAGGAATTTTAATGGCCAGTAGTGTATCTAATAGGTAATAAATATTGTTGTGCTATAAAAATAAAAGAAAACGCGTATTTGACTTCTAATCCAAGTGATAGATTGCAATATTTGTTATCTATTATTTACTTCAATTGCTATGGAAAAACATCATTATTTATGATATTTGACTGCAATAATTTGGGTTTCTCTTTACAGAATCTATTTCACAAGTCTTTCTTTACATTCTATTCATGTATCTGTCTTTACATAATCTGTTTGGGTTTCGATGGTAAGTTAGTTAGAACCTATATAAAACAAATATTATATTCATTAGATATGGATCCTATTCAAGAAAATTATAGATAAAATATGGATGCATGCTTTACTAAAAGAAAGTCAAACATTAAAAATTTTAAACATTGAAATAGTGAAAAAAATGAGAAAAACAAATCATTGTTGTTTTTAAAATTGTATACATATCTTTATCAGTGTATCATTACTTGAAAAATATTATATAACTCTGTTTTTTAGAACTTCTTTACATTTGAATTTGAAATCAAAATGAGGTTCTTGAAGGTACAAAATTTTTGTAGTATAACACATTACCCTGAAAGGTAGATTATTATCATTTTCTTTATTATTTATTTGCTGTTTTATGCTTAATTGCGAAATTATTTTTAATTATACCAAACATTACAACCATTCTAGATTTGAGGTAAATTTATTAGCAGAATAATTTACACATTTAACTTTCAGTTTAACTTTTAGAAGATTAAATAATTCCAAAACATGAGTTGGAGTAAAATGAAATACATTTAAAAGGTTCAGCTGCATATTCCGTTGTTTGCATAAAGTTATAAGCATTATTCTTTTCTTATCAAGCTCAGTGTTATTTGTTAGTGTCTACCAAGTACTTTGGTTAGCTGGAGTAAATGTTGTATAAATTTTATACAAGAACTATTCTCATAATAGTATCCGTGCTTCTGACATTTCGGCCATATGAAATGTCGGTAGAGCATTCCAGATAGACCTGGCGTGTTTAAAACGGTGGCCAATAAATCTGTGTATATTACACTCTCTGTTTGAAAGAATTTTTAAAACAAAATTTAACACACGAGCTTCAATTCTATAAATAAATTATGAAATCTTATGAATTATTAATAGATTGCAATTTTCTTTATAATTTTGTGTTAATATATTTATATTAAGCGCAATAAAACTGGGAGTATAACTTTAAATAAAAAATAAAGATTAAATAGGGTAATAGGTGTATCATTTGTTTCCTAACAGCTTTAAAGATAAATATATAGAAATTTAAACAAATATTTTTTTGGAGATTTATTTTAAATGAATCTTTTGAAGTTATTTGATTTCAAACATTTTTTACCAGTATACCCATTAATAAATTAAATGATAAATTATATTTTTATATTCAAAATTACAAAAATTTATTAAATATTAGTTTTGATTACTGAAATAACTTGAAAAACTTTGTATTTATAATAACTGCACTTATAAAGTGGAGAAAATATTTTTTTTATTCAAAATTGCGGTATTTCATAAGTTTCAATTTTTTTAAGTATAAGTGCAAATTTATTTTTACATTATTTTAAAAAAAGTTTTATTATTCAATATCCTTATATAGTTTACTTAGTTTATTTATCCTTATTTAGTTTTATTATTCAATATCCTTTATTATTCAATATCCTTTAGATATATAGACGACATTAATGTTTTCAATGATTCCAATTTTAGTGATATTTCTAAATCAGTTTATTTACACAATCATAAATGAGCTTTCTCTAATTAAAACCAATCTTTTTAACAATAGCACTGAATTTTCAGTTTTATTCATGGAAATTGAAAATTCAACTACTTATACAGATATTTTCGATAAAATCAGCCAATTCAATTTTAAAATTAATGAATTAATATACTATAAATCCAACATTTCTTTAAAAATTTACAGGAATGTAGTATTTAATTAATATATAAACACACATACAATATTTGAAATATTTTTTACTTTATCACGAACCCAATTAAACGATTAATTAATAAGTATAATGAATTTTCTATTATTTTTATTGTTAAATATGTTGAAAATAGGTAACTGCTTGTAAAAAAACTAAAGTAATGCATAGTTTTTATAACTACAGAAGGGCGTTAACATTGAAGTTTTTACAAGAATCTCGGAAACACCTTATTTTCTTTATTTATTATTTATTATTTTGAATCTACATCATAATTTATACACTACTTTAACTTTTTTTAACAAACTCATTGTTCTATGCAATCATATTTTCTAAATTTATTAAATAGGTTTTGATTTACTGACCCCGGTATACATACTTTTAATGCATTATTCTGTTTATACTTTTCAATGTATTGTTTAGATTCTATTTACTTTTAATATATTTCCTTTAATACAGATATATTTCAAGAAGAGAGATATAAGAAGACGTTTGGTCATTTGACCTTTGTGCTTGTCAAAACAGAATATTCTATTTGCATAGTTGACCATTTACCTCCAGATGAATACTTAGTCATTATGTTTTTTTCCCATTTGTATTGTATAATTTTTTCTTGATCTTGTCTTATGTGTATTGAATTGTAGAGCTTGTTCTTACGCTTGATTTTTATTGCTCTGCAAGTTATATAAGCTGAAAGTCCATTTTGAAATCATTTGCACATAGTCGATTGTAAAAAATTTCAGCTTAGTAAGATATCTTCACACTTTAAAATCATACTTACATTAACAAAATCAAATAGACATAATTAAAAACTAACTGTTTTAGCTAAAAGGAAATGTTTTAAATGTGGTTCAAATAATCTTTTTAAAATTACAATATAAAGCAAATAAATTAATTAATTTATGAATTTGGCTTACATTTTACAATGAAATTTTATGCGTCGATAATAAAATTTGAAGTTAATATTAAAATTATTAAATTGGTGAAGTTTTAGGCACTAAAAATTGGTAATGATAAATTTATTTAATTAATTTTTCATTATTTTATTAGTTTTTCATTATACATTCTAAAAAAATTGTATTTTTTTTCTGATTCACATAATCTCAATATTCAGATGTTAAAATATAGAATACCTCATTTTTAAACTTAATCTTTTAATATATTTATTGGAGTATGTTTGCAAGTGAATTTTCTTAATAATTAATGCGATTAAATTTATTTAATTGAAAAGGGTGGTTATTATTGCTTAACACCTTGTAAATTGACTTATGTAAGTTTAGGGATATTTTAAGAATTTTCCATGTTTTTAATTTTTCATTTACAATCTCATATTTTTAAATAAACAAACATTTTGTGATAATTGATATACTATTTATGTCTTATAGATATGACATTTATGTCTTATTATACATCAATTTTTAGATCTATAAATCTGTTGTATATTAACAAATGAAACAATTCTAAAATGATTATTTTTTTTAAATTTGGAATCAAACCCGCCATTGACTATGCATTAAATTTTTAAAATCGATAAGTTAGAAATTTTATTTTAGTAAAATAACACATATTTTCTTTAAGTTCATATGCTCTTCTTAATTTTCAAAATTTTTAATAAACTAATAGCATTAAAAAATGTCAAATTATACCTAAAATTATTTTTTTATACTTGTGTATCAATTCGCTTATTTATCAGAATTCTTAGAGGAAAAAGAAACATAATATTGACTTCCATCTTATCTTATATTTTATGATTCTCGACATTTTTGGTACCAAGATATAGCAGCTATTATTAACATGTTAATGGTTTCTTCCTTAACCCAGATGTCTTGATTACAGCAAAAAAGGAGCAATATTTATTTCATTAGAATTGATCATAATCATTCCATTTCACTCATAAAATTTGCGCCAAATAGGTAGTAGGTAATAAATAATATATTTATTTGTGTTACCCACTTATTCAGTAGATATTTTGTGTTGTGAAGGATTGAAATCAAACCCGCAAATATTATGTTAGAAAATAAATAAAAAATTATGTATTCATAACAAACATTTAATTTATATTTAATTTATTTATAAATTAAATCATTTCAAGAATATTAATTTTCTACATTAAACATAAATTATAATAATAATTTAATAATATTTAAATTTTTCATTAATTTAATAATTAAAGTTTATGAAGATTTAGTACTATTACAAATAATTATCTTTACATGACGTAAAAGTACATTTTTGATAAAAGAAAAGCCAAATTACCAAGATTTAAATTTATTTTTGAAAGCATAGGAAAAATAAATGGAAGAAATTTAATGACTGTATATCTCTAAGCAACCACTGAAATGAAAAGAGTGAAGCTATCCCAGATCTCTTGGAAACCGCCTATTAAAACTTCCAAGAGTTTATCTGTAAGAAAATTATCCCATACGGTATGAAAAAAACTAGTTCCAGAAAAAAACATTCAGAGACCAAAGCTATTAATCAGATTAACATCAACCACACCGTCCAATTTTTTTCGATCTTCTCTCAACATGCTTTCCTCTTCTTTCTTTTTTTTTTTTAGTTGTATAATTTGCTTTAGGTTGATAAAAAATGCAAATGGAATAAAAAAGAAGTTACAGAAGTTTAAGAAATGCGTCACCTCAGAAAATAGAATTTTTTTAGCCGTAACGAATTTGATATTGCATTTAAAATCTTTATATTTAGTTGTGCCATTCTTAAGTTAAATTTATTTATGCTGTAAAGTAATTACAGAGACTTTGATGATTGTTTTATTTTTTAAATATCTTTTTAAAAATTAATTCAGAATCATGAATTTTTATTGTAGAATAATAAATGATGTTCAATATAATATTGCAACTTGTTTCATATTATTGTTCACAAGATCAGAAATATATATTCTATAATAATTTAAAGTACATATTACTTGAATTCACTTAAGAATGCTAAAAATCTATATTTTTGAATGATTGGGGATTTTACAGATAAAATTATGATTAAATCTTATATTTTATTAATTCTCGAAAATTACTTTTACTCTTTCTCAATATTATATTAAATGGTATTTTAGAGAAACTTCTGATGAATATTAATCTAACCTTATACTAATCATTTCTTTCAAGTGTTACTTTTTTTCTTTATATTTACTCTTTATTGTGTTTTGATTATGGAAGTTAATAAAAAGTTCTGACAATTAAGTTAAATTTTCATATATTCAAGAAAATAAATAAGAAATATGCATATTTATTGGAAGTTAAATGCGTGTGTTTAAAATACATTTCAAAAATATCTATAAAAAATGGGAATAGGTATGTTTCAATAAAACGCAGTCAAATTTATTAATATTTATGCATTTTAGATTACAGATTAAACATGAATTTTGGTTAAATTATTATATATTTATTTGAATCAAGATCAACTATTAATGCTCTTTTTGTATTAAATAAAAAGGCATTAGATAAAAATGTGTTTTAATTTAAAACAACAGCTGCCAAAATTTTAAAGATAGAATTTTTAACTAAGGCTGTGAAAATATTTGCTCTTAATAAGAAAATATACATTTTGGAAATGTTGAATAATTTTAATCACTTTTTTAAGTTAAATAATTTTGAGCACGTATCAAAAGAAGATTTTAATAAAGTTAACATTTTTATATAAACTGAAAATACATTTTTTTTTTTTTTTGTATATGAAGATTTTCATGTTACACGTGATGAAAAGTTTCTACTTGGCTATTAAGTTATTTGTATTCATGTTTGTATTTCTTTAAATCACAAATATATTTTTTTTAAATTGAATTAAAACTACAAAAATTTCTCTGTTTAATATTATTTTATGAATATTTTAACCCTTTTATTTTTAATCAACAATATTAAATTTCCTGAAATCAAAATAGAAAACTCAATTATTCACTGAATTTTTATTATAATTATTAATATTATAGTGTGAAAGTATTCATTATTATTATATAAGTTAAAGAAAAGTATAATTTGATTCTAAATTTAAAGTAATGAATATCACGCGTGTTTAACACACATCTCAGAGATGTGTACATATATAATGAATGTTTAAGTGTCATTGATAAGTTGATGCCATGTGTTTTAATATATGCTTTTTATTTCACTGGTGTATCCTTAAAACTTAAACTTTCAATAATTAAATAATTATTAGTTTCAATATCTGAGAGCTGTGATCGTTATGTTTTGCAATAATTTATAATTATTTAACGCTTCAAAATATCGAAATCTATTTTTGATTATTTATATTATTGACATATTAGATAACTGGAATTCATTATTTTAAATCTGTAAATCCATTGAAATGTTAATGCTGCACAAACGGGGTATAGCATATTTCAACACACTATATTACGTACATGATGATATATAAAAAAATGGAGTTTCATATATTTAAAATAGCAATGGTAAAGTATTCAAAGACCGAATTTTAAAATATATTGTTTTCCTGAAATCTTTCTTCGTGATTAAAATTATAAATTTTTTTTCACTTGAACAAAATGACATACAACTGAAAGTTTGTCTGCAAAATCAGAGAAAAAATTCAAATTTATTCTAATATTTCTACTACTGATCAAGAAAAGTATGATACAAACTAAAATATTTGAGAAAAAAATAAATAGAAATTGATCACTTGATACAAGTTTGTCTTTAGTTACTTAAAATATTTTAATACATACATTAAAACATGAGGTTAAATAGAAACATTTCTGCAAAATCCAACTATGCATATCATGAAAAATGAATAGTATAATATTGAAGGCTAAATGAAGTAACTGCAATTTCTTACGAAAAGCAGAAAACAAATTTGCGTTTTAAAACAGGGAGACACTCTTTAGGGAAGTCAGATTGTGCAAATATAAAATCTGAATTCAGGCATTATGTTTTATAATTATAAAATCGAATAGAAGATATAATTTATAAATATTTCTAATGAAAAATGTTTTCTATACAATTTCTATACAATATCGCTTTTATAAATATTAATTTTATGCTAGGTGCAGAATCATTTATTATATATAACTTAATAATTTTAACAAAAAACCCTTGTTTTGAATTCTAATCCCAAACTTAGTTTTTGTATAAAATACTTATATATGCATCATACGTTTTATAAATAGATATGCACATTCATATAAATATAGTAGTTTAGAAATTACAGTTATATTTAAAATATAAATTTAAAATTTACTTTGAAACCTTGATCTTTTCTGCAAAAAATGTATGAATACTTTATATGGGATATTTGAAAATGAAAGATATATCATTTCAGGAAAATGAAAGAATTCACTTATATAATTGTTGAGATACTTTTTTACTATTCCCATTTGGTTAACTACTAAACTTCATTCTATATTTGCATGATAGTAATCACACTTGCTTATAAAGTTAACGTAATTTTTCCTCAACTTGCAAAAATAAGGAAAAATTACCAAATATTGCACGGCCTCAAAAATCTTGCTAATGTCTTACACAATGGTTTAAATACAAAACATATTTTATTAAAACTATGGAATCATTGATTCGAAAATATTGCTTATATCTTATACAATGATGAGTACCTTTACAAGTGCAACTATTAGTATAGTTTCTAAAGAACTATTATACCACATGCTTTCAAAATTCATATGTAGTCTTTGACTGACTTTCAATATCAGCTTGAGAACTTTCATTCTAGATATATTTTATTGACAATATATATCTAAGGAACTTTAAAGTCTTAACTGGATCTGAAAGCGAAACGAAGTGAAGAAAGCAAAGATACTTTTATGTACAACAGTAGTCTTATTGAATTAATTCTGTTTTAAAAATCCATCATGTGATGGTTCCTTATTTCACTAATTTTTTGGGGGCTTTACTGTTTTAAAGTGTTGGAATTTTTATTTGACTGATTATCGATTACCAGTTTCTTTCATATACCCACTCTTTGCTAAACCCTCTTTAAGTGATAGTTACAATTAATAAATATCCACTCCCTTACGAAGGACGACTATACAACTTTATTTGAACTCATTGATTTATATCATATGTTTAAAAAGATATCGAATACTAATGAACAATTTATATTAATTAGAAATTATTCATAAGATTCAGTACTTATTTTTAAAAATAAGACACAATTTTTCCATAAGACAACTGCTGTAGTAAATGTTTTTCTTATTATGATATATTTCATTCATTATAGTAACATTTAAATTATTTTCTTAAAATTTGAAACTTCGGAGAACCATTTTTGAGGAAAAAAATTTAAAAACGGTGACGATTGTATACTAATTTCATTTTTCTTTTAGATGGACAAAATTTTCAAGCATTAACTCATTAAAATTACTTATTATAAATCATTATTATAAAAATAACTTATTATGTAACCTTATAAAATAAATTATATATTATTCGTTTAAAACGTATTCACAACATCGTAAACCTTTATAAAGCCGTAGGAAGTATGTTTCCCAGCAAATACATTACATTCTAAATATCCAAAGGAACCTGATACAAAATCTAAGTCGATTCATGTTCTAATTTATAACCTAATCCTATTCTAATTTATAATTCTTTTTTGAAGATTTTTGTATTTCCAACTAATATTTAATAAATGCAATGCGAAATAATAAGAAATGCAAAACGAAAGATGCTCTTACCTTAATATCTCTTATTGGGCCATGGGAAACATACTTCCCACATAACAAATATGATACTAAAATTAATAAAAAATGAGGTAATAAGCTGAATGAATTGAATTTTATAAAACAATATCAATCCCAAAACTATTTTAACATAACATTACTAGTAAAAAAGGCTCTATTAAATAAAAAAATGGCTAAAGGGATGGTAAAATTTCTTAACTATTCAACGATATAAGAATTTTAGTTAAAAAAAAATACATAATCTTTTTAAGATTAAACCATGGATGCCCATAAAAATGTTTCCTCTAATTTACTAATTCTAATCAAATTATGAAAATAGTATTCTGTTTCTCAATCCACCATCAAATGATTTGCTGTTAAGGGGAAACTTTAATGTGTATTTAATCTTTATTTTAAATAAATTTCCATTCCCGCATTTTTATGATACGTTTTTTTACACGTGTTTCTTTTTTGTAACTGCATGTGAAATGAATTAAAAATTAAAATTTACATTTTATTGCAGAAATTGCAGAAATATTAAACAGTTTATAACTTTATAACAATACATTTTTACGATATGCAGTTTCTATTCACTAAAACAAAATCAACTAATTTATTTTGGTTTGGATATATATATATATATATATATATATATATATATATATATATATATA